>JAOYSI010069630.1:0-22382 GCA_025775065.1 Hiodon alosoides
AGGATTCGCAGGTGTTTGTGATTACTCAGGTGTGTTTAATTGCTTCAATAAAAGCTTAAAAGCTTTCAGCATCTAGTCTTCATTCTAGGCTTTTGATAACCTCTGTCTTTTGTTTGTCATCATGAGAACCAGAATTGAAAGTCAAGGAAGCCATTATAAGGCTGAAAAGCAAGAATAAAACGGTACTCTTACATTAGCCAAACTGTAGGCTTACCTAAATCTACTGTTTGGAACATTATTAAGAAGAAAGAAAAAAAGCACAGGTGAGCTTAGTAATCGCAAAGGGACTGGTAGACCTCCACAGCTGATGACAGAGGGATTCTCACCATAAAATAGAAAACTCCACAAACGCCTGTCCGACAGATCAAGAACACTCTTCAGGAGGCAGGTGTGGATGTGTCAATGACTACTGTTCGCAGAAAACTTCATGAACAGAAATATAGAGGCTACACTGCAAACCACTGGTTAGCCAAAATAAACGGATGGCAGGTTAGTTTGCGAAGAAGTACTTAAAAGAGCAAGCTCTGGAAGTTCTGGAAAAAGGTGTTGTGGACAGATGAGACCAAGATTAACTTGTATCAAAGTGATGGCAAGAGCAAAGTATGGAGGCGAAAAGGAACTTATCAAGATCCATAGATTACCAGCTCATCTGTAAAACATGGTGGTGGGGGTGTTATGGCCTGGGCATGTATGGCTGCCACAGGTACTGGCTCATTCATCTTCACTGATGATCTAACTGCTGATGGCAGTAGCAGAATGAATTCGGAAGTATATAGAAACATCTTAGCTGCTCAAGTTCAAGCAAATGCCTCAAAACTCATTGGCCAGCATTTTATCCTACAGCAAGACAATGATCTGAAACATACTGCGAAAGCAACAAAAGAGTTTTAAAGCTAAAAACTGGAAAATTCTGAACTGTCTAAGTCAGTCACCTGATCTGAACCTAATCGAGCATGCCTTTTATATGCTTAAAAAAAACCTTAAGGGGACTTCCACCTGAAACAAGCAGGAGCTAAAGATGGCTGCAGTACAGGCCTGGAGGGGCATCAACAGAGAAGATACTCAGCACCTGGTAATGTCTATGAATCACAGACTTCAAGCCGTCATTGCACGCAAAGGATATGTACTATGTGTATTAAAGTACTAAATGTGACTACTATAATTTTCGTATTATTGCTGTGTCCCAAACATTAGGGTGCCCTGAAATGGGGGGGGGGACTATGTATATAAGGTGTCGTAATTTCTACACATACCCTTTAAAACCTGAGAATGTGCACTTAAACCATTTGTGAATTGTTTGATTACAAATCTAAAACTGAAGGATAATCAAGAATAAAGATGTCTTTGTCCCAAACATTATGGAGGGCACTGTGTGGGTGTGTGTATTGTATAGATTTTATATAGATTTTAGCAGTCTACTAGTCTTTGCTGAGAGAAACTGATAGAATTAGCGACTGTATGGTACATTGTCACGCCCTGTGAATGTGTGTTTGGTGCCTTAACGTTGTTGCCAATACCGCATGGTGGGTTCTCTCAGTCAGAAGGTTTTCACCTTGGTTTTATGGAAGCCGCTTCAAAGTAGCTGCTAGAAAAAAGTCAGTGCCTTAACCCAGAATGGAAATGAATCTTTGAAAGACTGATGAGATGCAGTTTTTTACAGCGCATGATAGCAACTCACTTGCCTCAATGGAAAATCCCTTCCGTTAAGGTATTTTATCTGATTAAAGCTCAATGTTCTTTATCTACGGCTGGATCCAAGAAAATTCAACCGTTTAAACTATAAACTATTGATGACAACATCCAAGTAATTAGAAAACATATTTTTAAAACAACCACTCCCATATATAATAAATGACAATAAATCAGAGTGCTTTTAATCAGAGAGAATACATCGGAGAGCAGGACTCTCTCTGAAGTGATTTCATCATACCAAGAAATGCTCAATAGCTCAGATTTTTGTGGTTCTTTCTTCCACTGAGGCTTGATCCCTGGCGGGCTCGGGCGCGACCAACTGATGCTGTGCAGACACTCTACTGGCTGTGTTTGTAAAAGATTAAACGCCACCCATGGACAGATGTCGGTTCCAATCACTAACGATCCTCTGATCGTGAAGGGGAGCTTTTCCAGACCCCTCCGAGGGTCATTGCCATTTGCCTCTGCCCCAAACTCTCACAAAAAAGCCCCCCTGCCCCACCAAAGGGATGACCATTGAGAACTCATGCATCACCTTACGCAGGCTAACTTTTCAGCAGAGAGTATTTTGCCTCATTCCCCTGCCGTCTACAGAGCCCCAAGGCAGACCAACTGCTTCCATCTAATGTAGACAGCACACTGGGTGTGGGAGGCCTGTTCCTGCCTGTTTTCAATTAACTTGTGGGCTGCCTGACATGGGAGCCGTTGGACTGGCCTACTGACCCGGTGACAAACATCAGCATTGATGCCTTGGCGATTGAATTAAATGGGTGTGGAGTGGAGGAGCTAGGAAGCCGATGGCAGAATTAAGTCTTCCTAATAGCTGCACTGTTTGCCGAGGCTCAACTGGATAAACATGTCCAAACCACAGTCTTTTAATGGGATTGTTTCAGCATGGTTTATTGCTAAGCAAAATACAGACTGAGGGGTTACTCTTTCAATTAGTCCTGTTTTACGCACCACCATACTTTCTATTTTATTCATATTTTTATGGCCTTCCCACAAGAGCAGTCAGGCGCACATTAAAAACATTGAAAACCTCCTGAGTATTGAATTACGTCGTATGAAAACCAATAAGAAATTAATAAGAAGGTAGGCAGTACTTCATGTTTACACTGCGCTATCTGCTGTGATACATTTCATTCTACTGTTTATAAACCACCAGTCAGGCGTATTTCCCACCTAATGGACATAAAGTATTGCAGATTGGAGCAAAATGGATTTCGGGGCTGAAGAAGCTTGTTTAGTATTGATCTTCAGATCTCAACAGAGCTCAACTACAAGATAAGTTTGATAGCTGCCGGCACCAACTAGGCGATCGGAGCCACATGGTAAAATTAAGAAAAAGATCAACTTTATCACCTGGGCGGGGCAGATGGTCCAAGAGTTGTCTAGACAAAGTCTAGCAAATGTAAACAGGAGGAAGGGAAGAAAAAACATCTCTTTTTTTCAGAAAAATCTGATCACCAGAAGCAATATCCAAACGGAACAGACCTCACCTGCCTCCACGAGGTAATGTTCTGGTGCAGTCTCGCTCAGCAGTGCGTTGATGCAGTAGTGTGTAATTTGCTGTGTTCCTCTGACTGGGATAGCCTTTCTTGGTCTCTCTGTGCTCTGCCTCTTTTTTCAAAACTCCCCACTCTGCCATAAGCCCCATCTGTTTTTAGTAGTTTGTTTTCATATTTAAAGGTGTCGGCCAAAGCAAATAACTTAAAATCGCTGAGGGGGCGATAGAAGGTGGACTATAGCAGTCCACACATATTCTTGGAAAATGTTGAGTAGTTTTTTGGAGAAAGGTTTGTTCTCATTAAATTTCCATTGGAGTGCTGAGGAGCTACAATCGACCAGCGCTCAAATGGAGACACCAACCTGACACTTGCAGGAGGTGCATCGCCCGGGGGTCTTTCCCTCTGCAGTTTTAAGCCCTGGGGGTCCATGCTGTCCATGCTCAGCTCTTAAATGCCAGGGGATAACAGCTGAGTCCATAACTGCGTTTCCCAGAGTGTTAGGATCAGACGGGTTTATCATCATCAATCTAGACTGTGTGACATTTGGCAGCTAGTTTTAAACACAATATTTTATACAACAGAATGAATAAAAAAATAAGATAAACCAAATAAAAATAGTTTTTTATGCCAAGAAATCTATATTTCTACTAGCTTTAAAACAAAAAGATGATTTATAATGTCTGGCCTAAGTATTTTTAAGGCATTTTGGTTACTCCAGTGCAGTAATTAGCTGATTTTAATCCATTCCAGGGAGCTAATTATTCAATGGCTGTGGTATTTCAGCGTTTTTAGTCTGTGGTCTGAAGTCTGTCTGGAAAAGACATCCTGTTGATGAAATTAACAGGGAACACCTTTGGGTTACAAGAGGCAGTGGGTGGGAATTATCTGCGTCAATGGTCGAAATGCCTTAACCCACAGCAGGCAGTATGGCTGGTCACACAAACACATCTTGGCTAGAATGAAGACGTATATGAATGTAGCCCTATCTAGCTTTAATACCGACAGGCCTGGAGATCCCCATGAAGTAAGCAGGGTTTGATGGGACGCTCCATTGGGAAACATTGTAATTATTCTGCTCTCGTCTTGGAATGGAGACAGGTGCGGGAGGAGAAACGTTCTGACTGGCACAGCAGGTTCTTTTGAGGCTGGTAAGGCAAGTCTCGCACATCGCATGTCCATCATTTTACAGCCCTTTCCTTCATGCTTAAATTTCTCCAGAAACTATAATGTAGGGAATTATAACCTCCCATGTTACGTCTTGTCCTGTTTCTGATGGTGTAAGAGCTCAGACTGCTACCTGAGGCCGACATTTGCAGTCACATTTTAACCAATAATAGCATTAAATGTGCTCTTCAAAGCAGACATAGAATTAACACCGAACATAACAACTGTCTAACACTGAACAAACTCTGAATTTCTCTTGGATGTGCTTATTTGATTAGTAGCTTTTGTTGCATATGTCTGTAAGACATTTTATGTTCATAATGCCACATTTTGCTGAGCCTGAGGAAAAAATATAAGTAATAATGTACCAACAGTATTTACAATTTTTTAAATAGGCCTACCATCTCGTTTATTGTGTATAATCTCACAGCACATAAAATATTCTCCTATTAAATATTTCTAACAGAAACCATTACAGGTACTGAAATTCCCTACATTTTTATATCGAAATCCCTTTATAAATCCCCTCATATTGAGATCATTAAAATGCCCTCAAGATCACAAACCAAGGTCACTGCGCCCCAGACTCCACTCAGGTTTGTTTAAACAGTGTGGTGCCACTTTAAACTCCAAGCATCTGCCTGTTTCAGTGTTTACATTCATGTTTTTGTTTGTTTGTTAATTTCCAATAAATTCATGGGACCTCCTGAAAGTCTGCTTCTTTACTCATTTGATGAGGTTTAGACCTGATCCTCCAGAGTGGTTATTTGAATAACTTAAGGAAGCATTTATAAGCAATTCTCATTCTGCACATTGAGGTGAACTGAAAGTTTCTGATCAACAGTGAAATCATGATTAGCATTGCAGGCATCCTTACTGAGAGTGGCTGCCTCATCTTTAGGTCATTTGTTGGATTAAAGTAGCGTTTTTCAACAGACGTATCCATTGCTGAGATTTGACCCTGAAATCTTCTGGTCACAACTCCAATCCCTTAAACGCAATACCTCTACCCTGCTGACAAAAAAATATGTGTAAAGAGCATCCCATAAGGATGTGCGCAATGGGCACTATTGTTTCAGGGAGAATGCTTACTTGTGTTTAAGGAATTTGGCCCGTTGAATAAGAATGCATACGTGCGCCAGTGAGCATGACTGTGGATACATCCCATGTGACTTATGCTCACACTCCTCTTAAATTGGCCTGGAAGCTCTGGTGCATGCTGGGATTTTTCAGGGATAAGGTTGGAAAATTGCAATTCGCGCATTTACTTTTTTCGTATTTTATAATGTCATAGTTACGGGAGTGTAAGGTGAGCTGCTTCTCCAATGGTGAGGCTTCAGAGCCAAGGTAATTTTGTCACTGATATGCAGGTAAAACCGACCAGCTATGCTAATGTAATGCTGTAGAAATCCCTGGATCATGTCACCGCCTTGGATCTTTAGTAAGAAAGTGGTTCCTCTTCTTGTCTGAGTTGGTCTCTGTTTTTCCCCCGGGCTGGCTGGGCAAGAGCATGCCCAGTAGTATCAGAATAGACAGTCACTTGAAATCCAGGAAGGAGTAAAAGTGGGAGTTGTTGACTGGCAGAGTGTGATGTAGCCTGCAATGTTTTTGTTTAGCTGACTACCTGACCATGTCGCCTTTCAGTGCTCTCAAATCTGAGGGAGGTCATGGAGGAGACAAATGTCAGCAGTACAGGTTACAACCTGGGGAATCTGAAGTGCTGTTGATTCACTAGAAAGCACTGAGTTGGGCAGATGAGCCTTTAGCATTGTGTCATTTTTTGCTCACTTTATGTCCACCCCATAATGTGTATCACAATGTGTCTCTGTCCACCCCACATTGTGTCTCTCAGTCAGTGTCTTCGGTTAATACATCTCACGGATGAAATAAAGAAAAATAAATTCATACTGATGTTTCAGTTAAGGAGATAATTAGCGTTCAGAGGACATCCTTAAAACTCTAGCATGTTATTGGAGGTTTGAGCTCACATAAAGTCCTTTGAGTAATGTCTTTGAGTAATTTTTTTAATGGTCTCCACATCCTTTCCATACGAGTTCCCATCTGGATATTTTGAGTCTCACCCATATCTAAAGGATCATAAGGTGAAAGCCATTATTTACCCTTCGCTCCAGATGAATTTCCATAGCCTGAAATTGTAGGATATTAACTGAAGCACTTCAGGTTTAGCAACTTGTCTTTAGGGCAGAACATGCTGTGCACTTACAGAGATGTCAACCTGTAGCCTACTGCTTATGAGTCCAGTACCATAGCCGCTACATCAGTGGTACTCATTATTACACTTAACTCATGTTTAGTGAAAAAAGCAGTGTGGCAAGAGCCCGACTCTTGGGCGAAACTAACAGACTCTGCCAGACCATCTGCTCTTCCAGCTGTGGGTTGGGACATGTAGCGAGGAGAGTCTGGGAGGTCTTGGAGCTCCCAATGGTTTTCTTGCTAACATCAGTCAGTGCAGGGAAACAGGGCTTCCATTATCGCAGAGCTCAAAGCGAACGAGGAAGACCTCCGGCGAAGCCTTTTGTATACCGATAGAGGCGGTCAGCTGGGCAGTGATGTCCCATGATGCCTCAGTCGGTGTGCCCATTTAGGTACCTGCAGATGTGAGACGCGATATACTTTATTCCATTGAGTACTGAATCGTGCAGGTTCGCCATGGTGCAAAGGCACGTTTCTGTTATTAGTAAAAATCCATTGGATTCATGGAGAGAATTAAAGAATTTTAAAAAGTCACAAGCAAAGAAACTTTGTGTTTGCAGATGCCATGAAATGCAGGCTCTGCTAAAACAAACTCATAACTAGGCTTTGATGGCGTTGTGTGCAGGCTGAAGGGGAAAACTTTGCCTGTGGTCAGTGCCATACCGAGTGTGAGAGCAGCCAGGTTGATAAATATATTCAATGGGGGGCCGTGCTATCCACTACTGGAAATATACTTTGAAATAACGTGGAAAAAAGATTTTCCCAGAGATCAGCCAAACCAAGCTGCCACTTGTCAGTGTGCAGTGTCTAGTTTAAATGTTACTGTGACAGAAAAACATGCTTGTTAAGGGAGAGGTTTTGTGATGTATGACTGAGTTGACCTGTGCCTTATTGTCCTGTCATACTGTTATGAGAACACCCCGGAAAGAATCCCCATAATGCCTCTCTCTTCCCCACACTGTGACAATGTCTGTGAACCTCCAGTTAACACTGTGTCTGCAGTCACTGTGCCTGTAGTCATTCCCCTGACAGCCATCTTATGGCAGTCGCGGCTTACAGTGATTATGCTTCCAGTTAATAAGTTTACCATTAAAATTGTGTTTGTAGTCACTTACATTCCCTGAGTAATTACAGTCATTTCACTGGAGTCACGCTTTCCATGCACAACCCTGAGCAACTCGGTTCTTTTCGCCCTATGACAGTTCTGCTAAGTCTGCTGACCGTGTGTGCCCAGACGGAAATGAAGAAGGTTGTGGGGGACAACGCCACGCTGCCCTGCCACCACCAGTTCTGGCAGTCGGACTCCCAGACGCTGGACATCGAGTGGCTGCAGCCGAAACCCTACAATAAGCAGAGAGTGGTGAGGTTCTTGCTCGCAGTGCAGCTGTCATATGTATCTGACTCGGTAAATTGCCCACATTCCTCTGCTAATTGAAGTCTGTGAGTCTACGGCACATTAGCATGAACCCACTGCACTAGCAGTGCCTTGACTTTGATCAAATTAATTCTGGCCTGAAATTAAATCCAAGTTTTGACTCACTCACTAATTGAAACGTCCACACCTGCTAAATGTAGTTTATTTTTACAGGAACATTGATTTAACCAAAAGGAGAACAGCCATTGCCAATAGCCAATTCAGTAGGATTTAAGATTTTTATGTGTGGACCTAAAGTTTTTATTGAATCTGGCCTCTGGTCCAGGCAACCTCTGCAATCTAGATTGCACCTTCCTTACAATTACGAGCAGGTTCTGTGTCTACATTAAAGTCGAACTCACAAAAGCTTTTTGAAAGGAGGGCGTTGGGCTGTAGCCCAAAGTTGCACAAGTGGGCCCTCAAAATCACTTTCATCATTTTGTTCCAAAGTTATGCGGTACTCATATTGGTCGGAATTGGAGTAACCCACCAGTGATATGCAACTTCTAGGCTATGAGCCCAGTAACTGAAACACTGCACCACCTGACATTATGTTTATGTGAGTAAGGCAGCCAAGGGTGGAGCATTCTGGTTGGACATTGTGAAAGCTGAAATTACGTACCCAAATGCTTCGGGTTTAACAAAAGAAAAAAAGAACTAACATCAGATTTTCATATTCACATAAAGCTGAGCACGTACAGATAGTGAGGCTGGAAAGAGGTACCATAATCCCGAGCCAGAGAGCGTTCGTTGTAAGGGGGAGAATGGACAAGGGCTAAATGGGATGTTCTACATTCATATGCTTTTTTTAATCGCTGTGGCTGTCCATCAGGTGATCACGTACTTTGGGGGCAAGGTGTTCGATCCCAACGAGATGGAGGACAGTCGACTGTCCTTCGCCGGGGACTACCTGAAGGGAGACGCCTCGCTGCTCATCAGCGACCTGGCGCTGACAGACTCTGGAGAGTACATCTGCAAGGTGAAGACTGGTGGAAAGTACCACTGGAACACCGTCCGCCTCCTGGTGATGGGTGAGTCTGCAGGGAGCAGGGAGCAGTGCCAGAAACGCCCTTGTGCGTTCCCTAATTGTCCTGCCGAGCTGGGGGACGGGTTTTCACTGCGGCAGTCTGCTTTACTCATCTATCAGGGCAGAAATGTGTGACACCAAAATGTTTGCAGAAATGTGTGTGTCCACATGTGCGGAAATGTGTGTGTCTACATGTGCAGGAATGTGTGTGTCCACATGTGCAGGAATGTATGTGTCTACATGTGCAGAAATGTTGGCATGGCATCGTGCCTTCTAAATAATTTGATCTCAGGAGTCTTCTGTCATGAGTTAATTATTCTGAATTACAATTCCATTTTGTACGTGCATAAAACCCTGCTTAGTGATTAATGATCCCTGCAAATATGATTAGCAAGCAATTTTTCTGTCATATGTGAAGCTGAAAGGACAGACGCATCTAGCTGCATCTACTTAAGTCACGAATGATATGTTTTAAAGTTCATGGCATTCTGCGTTTTTAAAGTAAAAATGTTTCACATTATGATACCAAATAAGACATAAGACATTTTTTTTTTATTTTATATGTAAAGATATGTATGTAACAACGCTAATACGAGAGATAGGACCCAAGTGCAGAGTTTATTGCACAAGGTGCAACACGGTAACAAAACGGGCGATCCAAAGCGTAGTCAAAAATCCGGTGAGGGTCAATACCAGCAAATGGGGCAAGACAGGAAATCCGAAGCGGGGCAAAAACGAGTAAACAATTAAGACTTTGCAATGACAACGTGGACAACCGGAGTATAAACACTGATAACAGAAAAGCATTGTATTGTTTACTCAAAAGCTGAACGTCTGATATACTGCACAGTCCTGTAATATCACTGGAAGTTAAGCCAACAATAGCATTGATAATAATAATAACCAAACCGTCTAATTAAAGGGCTTGAAAGAGTTACATTTTGTTTGTTGGCTTGGTAATCCAATGTTCTAATCCTCCTCTCCTTTTTTTTTTTATTGCTGCATAAAGACGTTTCAGCAAATCTGCGCATATATTTGTACAAATTGCTCTCGGTGACACTTTCGATTCGGAGAGGAGGACATTAGCATTTGTCTTGTTCAACACAAAGATAATGGCTTGGCGGAGGACCCAGAGGCTGGGCCTGTCGACCAACCTAAGTGTTCCTGACAGAGCCGCAAGACGGAAGAGCCTCTGCTTCTCCTTCAGCAACCTAATCGCATCCGTTACAGAGACCGTTCCAGCAGAATCGCACTATTTTCACCACTCAGCAGAAACGGGAGAGGGCAGAGCATTCGCTTCGCAGAGTTACCGTGTAAGGGGTGGTTTGAGGGGCTAGTTGAATAGAATAGCTCAAATTAACAGCAGCACAGGTGTTTCCCATGGTCCCCTAGGTCCCCGCGGTAGCAGCACTCTTGACCGCGTCTTGCTTTCCCCATAGCCAAGCCCTCAAAGCCGCGGTGCTGGATGGAGGGCCGGCTCCTGGAGGGCAGCGACGTGCGACTGAGCTGCAAGTCAGAGGATGGGTCCGACCCCATCGCCTACAAGTGGGAGAGGGTGCTGGACAAGGGAAGGAGTGTGGGGAGACTGCCCCTGCTGGCGCTTATCGGTAAGCAGACCCATCCTCCGCCGTTGGGCATTTTGCCACGTTTACACTTTGAGCCGCACAGAGGAATTGCGTCAGCGGCCCAAAGCACATATATTCTCCAGGCAGGATCTAGATCAATTTAACAACAGGCGTGGAATAGACCCGGCTCTGTGTAGTGACGCCCCACTAGTGCAAATTACTTAGGGGGCGGTGCAGGAGTGTTGTTTCAGTCCGTAGAATACTCTCGGCGAACCGTCTCTTTCCGCTCATGCGCGTCACTCTTCAGTCAGATCCACAACCTTCCCAACATGCACCTGTCAACTCAACTGCTAATCACAAGAGTCGGTGATGGCGGTGACAGTCTAGACACCTGACTGCGGGTGACGTTTCGCAAGGATTCCTAAGACAGGTTTTAATTTCATTCAGTTTGGATTTCAATTTTGTACCGTGTTTCGCCCCTCAACTTGACAGCCTTCATATTGTTCTCGCCGGCCTTGTTATTTGCAGCCTAGTGACGAATTGACTTTGCAGTGCTGTTGTCCCTGAAGACATGTGACTGATTTATTTTTCACCGCCCAGATTTGAAGAACCCTGAGATTGTCACCCTGAGGAACCTAAGCCAAGACAGCACAGGCGTCTACCAGTGCACGGCGAGCAATGACGTGGGCGAAGAGAACTGCATCGTCGAGGTCACCATGCACTGTGAGCGTCTGGCTGCACGACACTGTGACGGTGATGGATGGGCGGAGTTTCACCGTACCAGCATAACCCTAAACACATGCTGTTATCGCCCCCCAAGAGTAGTAACGCAAGAATAAGGGCATGCGGACAGACCGCCGCGATCTGTCACTAGTTTTGTACAAGCAGTAACATTGATGTCACCCGTGTTTTCCGTGCAGATTGAAGTTATGATGTGAGTTACCTCTGTTTAAGCTAATGTTTTATGTTTGCAATGGGAATTTACAGTGAGCACAGGAGGACGTTCACCGGCTCTGTTGCTATACATTTCTTAGTTCCCATTCATTCATCACTTCCTTATTAGACAAACAAACGCGTAATTTTCTTGTCTGACACATGAAAAGCCAGATTGTGTACATTGTAGCGCACACGCAAACTCTGGTCGCGTCCCACTGTTTCCCACGCAGACGTGCGAGGCGTGGGAGTGGTTGCGGGTGCAGTGGTGGGCGTGTCCTTCGGGGTCCTACTCGTCATCCTCATAGTCTGGCTGGTCTTCCGCAAAAAGGAGAAGAAGTACGAAGAAGAGGAATCCCCTAATGAAATCAGGTGAGTAACCCCCACCCCTCGACCAAACAGGACTGAGGCAGTTGTGCGCGGTTTGTACCAGTTGTAGAATGCACCCAACACACCTTGTATAGAGTTGCAGGGTGGAATCTGCTCAGTGGTCCATCATCTGCCTAAATGAAAAGGTAAATTGTGCTGAATTAGATTTCCCTGTCTGAGAGGCGGTTATGATACTTGATAGTCTCTTACGATCGACCCACTGCGCATACTGAGGATTCTCCAAACCTCCTGAAAATAAAAACAGAATGACATTGCTCGTCTTATCTTTCTGGCAAAAATATGTTATTAGAGGCATATTTATAGTAGTGAGAGGATAATCCCGCATGAAAAAGTCTCCTGCATTCTTTCCAAACAGTTTACAGCGAGTGACTCTCAAAATGAGTAGAATCCAGAGACATTTAGAATTCATAGCTCGGTTAAAATGAGTCATTTAAGAAGTAGGTTGCTACAAAAACTAGGATTCATGTTAAAACCCACGCTGTTAGCTTTTCATGTAAACCTCATTGTAACAGTTGTTTAGCACTTCCCAAATCATAGTTCAACATAGTTAGTTTAAAATAAACTTGTCTCTTCTGAACAAGATATTTTCCATGTTCAAACAAATACTTGAATATAGGATAGTATTGTAAATGTATATACGTAGTATAGATGCTTAAATATCAGTTTAAATAATGATAGTGTTTTTTTTTATTGTCACTTTTACAGTGAAAAATGATTCCCCATTTAACATATTTAACATTTATGAGCCCTTTATCATGTTTTGTGTTCATCCCTATACTTTCTTATATGCACGCGTTTAGCACCTGACAAAAACAAAAAAAAAAGTTATTACGCCCCTTATTTAACCATTAACAACAAGCTGATGGTTAAATTATATGTTAACAAAGGACACAAAACACAGGAGTTTTACACCAAAAGTTGAATCCACAAATGGGACCATTCTATTAAAACACCTCAAGGTTTCCCTAAGGTTAATCATGAGTCCCTTTTGTGTTTCTCCCTGCAGGGAAGACGCGGAGGCCCCAAAAGCCAAGCTGGTGAAGCCAAACTCGCTCTCTTCATCCCGCTCCGGCAGCTCCCGCTCTGGCACCTCCTCCACGCAGTCCATGGTTCATAGCGGCGGCCCACGGGCTCCCCGCGGGCCCCGCCCCGCTGTCCTGGCCGCGCACAGAGAGAACGGGCAGCCTCCGGGCCTCCCTAGGTCCCCGCCGGCCTACGCACAGGTGGCGCCCGGGGAACCTGGTCCTGGCACTCCCAAGCTCAGCCCCGGCAATCTGGCTCGGATGGGTGCCACGCCAGTCATGATCCCTGCCCAGACCAAGGCCTTTCAGACTGTGTAGGCAAGCTCAGGGCATCTCTCGCAGTAGCATCCAGGAAGGAGCACACTCCTTACAAGAAAAAAAATGCAACACCAACCTGAAATAATAACAGATATAGCTTAATGGAATGAGTTAAAAAAACAATGTTTAAACGAATGCATTCTAAAAAGGGAAAATTAAAAGTGCTTGTCCCTCCTGAAAAAAAAAGTTAAAAAATAAAAAAGACTATTTTGTTGCCATCTCTCGAAGGCAGATGTTGTTGTTTTTTTTTGTTTTTTTTGTTCTTAAGCATGGAAAGTAGTGCACAGTGAGGGTGAATGAAGAAGCAACACGTGGAGTTTATTTATTTTTAAGTGTCTAGCATGGCCTTAGTCAGGGTTTCCGGGACTGTGGAAACAGAAGAAGCACATAGCCATCCCAGCCGCCGGGGCAGAGAGGAGAACCACCGACCGAGTCGGGCTCCCTTTCGCCAGGTCAAGTGCGCGGTCGGTGCGGTCGCCGTGGGGGAAAAGCCCCATAACCGCTGATTTCTGCGCTGTCGATGAGGAGACGGCAGATTCACCTGTGACGGCCATCTGCAGTACCAGATGCTGAGGCTGCTTTACGCCTGTGATGTCTATGTGCGTGCGTGTATGTGTGTCGCAGTGTCAGCTGAAAAAACTACGAATGTGCCGTCGTGTGTCTCACTTCTGGACGGGCATTGACACCAACGCTGTAGTGAAGCGCGGTTCACTTAAAGACGTAGAGAAAACAGGAGTGTAGGAGCCCTCCTTCTGAAAACAACAACCATTTTCAGGGTTTATTCTTTCAGCTTATAGAAACAGATTTTTTTTTTTGTCCCTCAGCAAAGCCTGTCGCATTATCCCGCAGTGTGATTCACTTCTTCCCACACCCTCTGACATGTGTATACATCTTTGAAGAAGGACAAGAGACCTATTTTGGTGCCTTTGAAAACCCCTTTCTTTTGAATGCTTCCCTGCCATATCCTTGCATTAAGAATTAATGATTCATTTCTTCTGCTGTGCATTAAAGGAGCCAGTAGAGTTGAAGGTGAGACAGCTTAGTGCAAAACATATGTAATTCACCATAGTCAGAAACCAGGGACAAATCACATTCTCAGTAGTATAGTTATTTTAAAAAAAATGCTTCAGCTGATTTATATATCACATGCCTGTAGATATTTGCACACTATGTCTTTTAATTTAGTTTGTGAAGGACTCAACCGGCGACGGAGCCAACAAATTAATTTTTTTCTAGTGAAATTTTATTCACTTGATGACACCAGTTGTTTATCTTTGAACCCAAACTCAAGTTCCGGGTCATTGTGCAAATGGCAAAAGCAATCTACTGGTTTAACCGTTACAAAATTTTTCCAGCTTAATTTTTTAGACGAGGAACAGGAGTTGTGTCGAGGCTTGTTTTGTTTATTTATTTAATTTTTTTGTGATGGATGAAGTGTCTGATGATGTTAAGAGTGATGGATGGTGTAAAAGCGCTAGGGACCGCCGGGTGCTCCAATTGGGTGTCCCATGGGGCCAATCCCTCTGTCGCTACAGCCGAGAGGAAATAACGCACGAATGCTCTGCGTTGTTTCGATGTTCAGCGTGCAACGTTGAAAGAACTGAAGGAGTGGTGTGGATGGGAAATTAGAGGAGCGTTGGGCGGCGAATGGTCTGAAGAGAGCTCTTGTGGTTCTTTAGCATACTGGGAAAGGCATACAGAAGGGAGTTTCCATCTGCTAGATATGTCTGACATTATCCAGAAACTCACAGAGAGAAAAGGGGAAATGTGTGAAGCTATGGCTGTCTCTCCTGGTCTTTGCTGGGCCTTTGAAATGTGGTCAATTTGTTTTATTGATGCTTTTTATCATATTAACTACTTAAGAACAGATAAACCCGATCAACGTTAGACATGAGTCATTTTCTCCCAGATGCTCAAATTCGTTCAAATTCCACAGCCATGGCTCTCAGTGTTTTTATTTAGTCATTCAGAAAGGGAAAAAAAATTATATTCTTAAAGTACTCACTGTCAAGTACGGCTTTCATTTAGGTTTTGTTCCTTTAGTATAAAACATGGAGGTACTGTTGGAAAGATACCACCACAGTGTAATAAAGGGAACAGCCAGCCATTCTTTTTCGAAGTTGTTTTTCAATATTTGTTTTGTAAACTTGTTTGTTGGTCTGAGGAAATACAGTGTAGAAAGAAGTCATTCACAGTTAAGACTGTATATATGTAAAATTATAACCATTTCCTTTGTAATAAAATATTCAATAACAAGTCATATGGCATCTCCTTTCCTACAGACAGCCATACATCGCTGGAGCCATGACAGTATGTTGTCACCTTGTTGCAGGTTGTGCAGTCCAGGAGAACTGGGTGGTACATGTCCCATGTAGTGGGGATGCCTCATAGTGTTTGCAGGGCAGCACTAGCAGGATCCCCGTCCACTGTCTGACTGCAGCCATACAAGCCCTGAGCGCTACGACAACCACTGTGGCCCATAAACAGAGCTTTTGGGCCAAATTAAGATTCAAACACTGCTCTTGAACATTCTGAGACATTACCACCAAGCCAAAGACTGCAAAACTCTTAGGTGTCGTCAGAATAGGCAGCGACACCAGCGTCAAGGGCATGCATTCTGCATTCATCCGGCCTCTGTTAAACTGATTGGTTTTACTGTTGTTGTTAGTTTCTCCATTCAAAGCCAACTCTGCAGAAAACCTACCATCCTTGTCGGCAAAAAAGTATATTTGACATTGAAGGACAGCTATTCTATGTCTAAACAAGAAATACACCCATGACGTCACGTGGATCGAATATGCCAATTGAGGATGGCCACTATTTCTAACCAATTCCCCAAAATGCCTCCTTCTCGCAGCCCTTTGATTAATGAGTCTATCCTTAAAATCTTAACTGCAGATAGAACAACAATACAGTCATATACTATACAACGCACAAGATATTAGCACAACATTGAACATACTGCATTGCAGTTGGTCTATAACTACTTTGTTTATGACCATTGTTCAGATTATTAATACACCATTGTTTAGTTATTTTTTTAATTTAATTATAGCAGTGTTTGAAAACTACAAATCACAGCATTCGGTTTCTCACTTTAATTTCCTACTTGCACACAATTGGGGTGGCAATAGCTACTGCCTTTTGATGTGAGAGCCACTCGCCCTCAATTGGACTTTAAGTTTTCTCCATTAATTGGTCGCGTATCATTTTTTAACATCGGCAACATACCACACCACTGATTCACCTACGCGCTCGCACGCAGAAGAATAACGCCTCTAGGCAAAAACGACGTTTTGTTCATGTTTGTTTATGCCACAGCTGCATCGCATATATTATTTGACCCGCCCAGCGACTAAAAGACTCCTTTCCTTTCAACACCAATGCTGTAGTATAAGAGAATTGTCTTTTTTCCTTGCTGTACTAACGTCGTCCAGTTCCCCAACTAAAATGTTTGAAACGAAAACTTCCCAGCGGTCCCACGGAATAACGGGCGTGAAGCAGAACTGGTTGAGGAGGCAGCGATAGCGGTATTTACAGCCACCCTCATCGCCCAATTATAATTTTTGAAAACAACGAATCAATACACTGTTGTTTCAAACCTTTCTCTCTTTAATTTGCTACTTGCACACGTTACATTCGCAACACACACTTCCTTACTGTTTTAACACAGTGGTTTTAAACAAAAACTAATTCCGTTACTTCATCTGAACTAATTATCGGTTTAAACGTCTTTGAACTCAGGTAACAAATTATCTGCTTTAAGTTTTTGTTATAGAATTTTGCCCTCTAGTGGCAATATCTGAACACTTTCCTAAAATCAAAACTAGCGCATGAAAATAAAAGTCGAATATCATGAAACCAATGAATACTAAGTATTCATTTTTGGTAACCGATTATCAGATATGAGGAGAAAACATCTTTAACATATGAACGTATCTGCATACAAACTATAAATATAGGCCAATATATTTAATATTATCACTAAGTTTCATTAATTCTTTTTACTGGTGTATGCTCTGTAACTGCTGTAATATATTCAGTTTACCAGCCATGGGATAACTAGTATTACCGAGATCACCAAATGTATTCATGTTGTTGCTGAAGCCCCTCTAGTGGGGGGTCTTTGCACAGACTTCATTACACCCTTTAAGCATTTGTATCACAGTCAGCATTATATGTAACACATCCATAGCCATCCTTACTGTAGGGTTCCATAAACATTGCTTGTGATGACCAGCACTGTCACAGATTTGGTTGTCCCTTTTTGCTACAGCCCAGTATTTTAAAAAAATAAATAATAATAATAGTGCTTGAAATATATATTATGTGAACAACAGAATCACATGACTCACAGTTTTGGTATAGATCATTTGGAATGTCTGGGGTACTCATGCGTCCATTTGTGGCAGCAACAACACGGAACCCAGAGTGACAATAAACCCCAAAAATCTATGGGACAATATGCACCAACCACAATTTTATACTAACCATATAAAATGAAGTGGCATAGACTTCAAAAGAAGTATCAAAAGAAGGCTGAATCCTTCCTACATTTCATAAATTTAAACGTTTGAAGACTCCAATGTGTCACATGTTTATTACATAAATAACGACAGTACCCTCTAGTTTGGTGGTTATGAGCTGTGTGACAATCAACCCATGTGATGCCTACCCACTACTTCCTCTCTCAATGTTAAGAGAAAAATGGATGAGAAGGTAATTCTCGTGGTTTCTGAGTTTCCATCAATGTTCAGTTAGCTACAAATATCACTCAAATAAAAAATGCCTTCATTTTGAGACATTTATGCTTCTTTTATTTACTGATTTGAGGCCCTCGTTGTTAAGAGTGAGTGTGTGCTTTTCTCCTGTGAATAGAAGAGATACAAATAAAGAATTAAATGAGATAACAGTGAACCCTCATTTTCTCATTGAAAAGTGTGAACCCTAAATCTCTGCCAAGGATTTTCATTTCAAGCTACTTGGAAGTTTTCTGTGCAAAAAAAAGGCAGCAAGTTCGGTGCACTGCTGTTGTACCCTTTATTTAGGAACTTTCCCTGAATTGCTGTGTAAATGGATGACTTATACGCAGTTTTGGGTTAAAGCATCTGTGCCCCAGGTGTAAACCACAATAAAGATTAAAAACAAGCAAAATAGCCAAACAATGGCTTGTGCTTGTGCGTGAAAATTTTGCCTGAAACAGTTACACCGATACAAAACAATGAATCTAATACAAATTGAATGAGTACAAGGGCAATCATTTTTTTCTTAAACGCTCTTATCTGATGAGAAAGTAAAAAAAAAAAAACTATTTAAAGAAAGACAACAAAAAAATTCCGAATGTGCCAAAATAAAGCAAAGACTGTATGGATGTGTACCTCAATTCCGCAACAAATCATCTGACAAAGATAAACACACGACAAACTAGCCTGCCATACAAACGCATTTGCAAATAATGAAAATGACGAGGATGATAATGGTCTTCTGTGTCTTCTCGACATTAGAACTAGGTGCACAGACCACTTCCCAAACACTCCACCACCCGCCCATTCCACCCCTCCCCCTGGCCCAGCATCCCGTTTACGCTGTCAAAAGGACCGACCAACCACTACACTGGAAATACAAAGGGAAATACAGAGGAAAATATTTTAAAGCGCTGCATCCGCTCTATTATTTATTAAGTAGTTTTCAAATTTCTCCTAATACAAAAGTTAGGTATCTTATTGTTTAGCACCCAAACATTTCAAACGCACGTGTGATAAATGGCTTTTGCAAACCCGCGCCATATAATCCCACAACTGAAGCTTCAGGAGGCGGTGGAAGACGGTTTGTTCAAGAGCATCTCTCTGCGATCTTTGCAGCCTGGGCAGCGCAGCAAGCCATGCTCCCCGGTCAGCTTAAGAAGACACCACAGGTAGGACGACAGATTGCTTTGTGCTGTTATGCGTGTGCGTCTTAAGAAAATGAAAAACTGTTTCGGTACTTGAAGTCAAAGACGTCTACATACATCCAAGGTTGAACCGTGATATGTAGAGTAAACAATAGTGATGTAAATAAAATATCCACTTGAAACTGATGTTTCAAATGTCATACACAGTTGCTGGATCACGTATGAACCTAGTCCACATATGGACATGGCTATAACATACGTGTCCTTATCGTATTGAGTGACAGTTTTAATGTGATAACAATGACACATCAAATAAAACTATCAATACTATCTACTGTTCCTGCTTTACAGTGTATTCGACATTTTCCTTTGCGCGTGTTATGTGATTTTTTTCTCAATTGTAAAGAGTTATAATGGATTGTTGCTGGTTTTGAACTATTGGCCTTTCATAACCAATTGGGGCGAATTAATTTCTAAGCCCCTATTACCGTACTTTTCTGTGCATGCATGATAGTCTTTTGGCTATGCACAACACCCACTTGTAAGTGAGACTCCCACTCGCAAACGTTGCAAATTCATGGCACCCCCACTATTGCGATAAATCGACTCACTGCGTAAAAAAAACCCTAGCCTCCTGCTAGATCGAACTCATTGGCTCTATGGGTGACGTCATTCATTGATTTACACTGCGAGCCATTTCGGTCTCTCTGTTTTAACTCCTACAGATGATTAATAACAACTAATAGGATACATATTTTTAATATTATGCTTTCATATCTGGTGGTGTATTCAGTCAGTTGAGGTTACAGAGGTAAGCAGTCACAACAGTTAAATAATACAAACCCTTAAACGCTGAAGCTTCTAAATGCTGAAACTTGTGTTGGAGTATCATGTAAAACATATTTATAATACAACGAAAAAAAAACAAGTTGTTTATTTTAGACGTTGGCGTGACTATTTTATAATTTACTTTATCCAGTGTCTCATATCCCAAGTGTCACTTTTTTTGGTTTTGGTGCAGTCATTTATATTTAGGTTTATTTAGTATTTATAGCCTTTAAATATTGCCACCTGTGACAGCGTTATGATATAGCCTTAGATTGGGACATGAATCATTTAAAATGTATTTGCTATTGTTTCAGTGGTCCATGAGATTTATTGTATTTATTTAATTCAAGTGTTTCGTTAATTAATTAATTAATTAATTAATGTGGACATATTCTGACATTGCCCTTAGTAACCTATGCCATGGTGGTGACATTCCACTCACCACCCACACATAAGATACATTGTAACTTTCAACTCCACAAAATCTATGAAGAAGAACCCCAAAACTATTAGTTTTTCTAGACAAGAGGGAAGTTAATTGGATATAACATTTGTATAAGCATTATAGTGAGATTCCACATCTGAACTTAAGAAAGTGACGAATAATGAGACTATTTTTTTTTATATATACCGTTAAGTGATTGGATAATCCTACGGAGCACATGCCCGCATGTGTTTCACTATGGGTTTGCTTTGCCACATACTCTGCAGCCTGAGACCCCGTTCTTATAGGGACTATTTATGTTGCATTTCATACTGCTAGCCCAGTTTTCGTTTTTTAGCTGATATTGTGGATAGTTTGTGTTTGCAAGTTCGGTTGGTTTTTGTTATGAGGGAACCTATCATGGTTTCATGTGGTGAGTATATAATGAGGGAGATAAGAAGTTCAGGGCATTTCAGGAACATAAGCGCAACTGATTTAATGTCTGATATATTACTTTTAATACATACCACGCTAACTAACATTGGCTGATTTTCCACTAGATTTCGAAGAGTTCCTGGAACTAAAAGAAAATATTTAAAATTTTCTTGGATTGAATGATTTAAGTGACATTGAACATGCAAATTCCAAAAGAGAATGGTTTATACGATATCCATATAATATAATTTCATTGCATTAAAAACGTGCCGTTCATCATTGAAGGCTGTGTCTTAATGGCAAATCAAATGTTTTGTAAAATTCTTTTGATTTTTTTGTGGATGTATTCTCCCAGGTCATTTAAACAGCATCTGGGATATTAAACAAGACAGATACCATCTGACGGGGAGCCATGGAGGCCCTTGCATAAAGGATATCTGTAAAGAATCTTCTGGATATCTGGAGACGTCTCAGTCCAAGAAGCTAGTAGTTCAGATAATTTTCAACAGTTCAGTAGACTATCCGAGAATAGATTTATTTTTATTATTTTATTATTTTATTATTTAAGTATCTTAAAAGGCCATGTATATATCACCTATCTATATATAATACACGTTCGTAAATTGGAGTTCATCTACCTATGAAACCGATGTGTTCTCATGGCGTTTCAAATCCCATTTAGTTAAAGACCCTTTGTTTTACATGGAAGATAGAATTCAAATATTTCTAGAGACAAATGATGCACAACTTTTTGTTGCTTTGGGAAAACTTTAAAGCCTTTGCTAGGGGAATGATAGGGGAACACTATATTCTTCCAAACAGATTTAGGTGATTAGAAAGCTGATTTAGAAAAGGAAACAATAGCGTCTCATAATATAGGGATTGCTAGGGATTTAACTGCTGTCTGCGCTTCATTGGATGCTATCCTCACAGACGAAGCAGGCTCTGTGGTATTATATGCCAGACAGCGCTTCTGTAAATATGGCAATAGACCAGGAAGATATCAGATCAAATTCTTGCTGGGACGTAGTGAGAGTAACTTCATGTAAGTATAAAAACTGAAAAATGTTTTTAAAAAGATCATATTTTAAAGCAATATTATGAGAGCCTATATAAATCTGATTGTGAGAATTCCATCCACAGCACGAGTACCTTCCTAGATTAAATCAATACAGTCCCATAAGACTGTTTTACATGTTGGGTCTCTGGGAAGCCTTCTTTGTATGGGAGGGGGTGACAAGAGCTTCCCTCAGCTCTTGAAGAAATATCCTCCTGTTGTGACATTTTCCAGAGTTCCATTCAGGGTTGATTTCAGACCAAAGCACAAATGCATTGTATGCAAACACGTCGAGTGTATTGTATTAGAGGACTAAAGGCCAGGGGGCCGTCCTCTGCTTACAACCGTACATTACGGTGACCATGTCCAGACTGTCCACTCCTCCCTTATTTTTCGTTATAATCGAGGATGATGGGCGGCTTCTTAACCTCTCTGTTGCTGACAGCCACACCGTTGTGGAAAGTACTCAGGACTACATTCTTGTCAGTGATGACGATCTCA
>JAOYSI010069660.1:0-11364 GCA_025775065.1 Hiodon alosoides
AGCCTTCCCAGAAGAGTGGAAGCTGTTATAGCTGCAAAGGGGAGACCAACTCGATATTAATGCCTATGGATTTAGAACGGGATGTCATAAAAGCTCCTGTAGGTGTAATGTGCAGGTGTCCCAATACTTTTGTCCATATAGTGTATGTCAAGAAATACGTGTTTATTTGTTGGGTGAAATAGAAAATATAATATTTTAAAGAATGCTGAATTGATTTTTTGTTAATTGTTTCAAAACATATGGAGGCTTTTATTCATCCTAACTAAAGGTGTATTCATTCTGCTTTTGTTTGCCCTCTTGGTAGATATGTCAATAAACGATTTCATTCAGCTGTCACACGGTCTTTATCTGTACCAACACTTTGCGCAGTACATGAGCATTACAACAATTTCAGAATAAAAAATAAAAAAGCCTACTAACACTTACAGGCTTACAGGCTTGTAATTTTGTACAGGCTCACATTTTGTAGTAGGGTTGCTTCTAAGAAGTACTGCAGCCCATTAATATGATAAGATGACACTGTATTCCAAAAATGGCTAAAGGGTTAAATTTCCTCCACACGCAAGATTAAATTGTTCCGGCATGACCCACGCTCATTAATCATTATTTTCTTCTTCTGAGGAACATCCTGCCTCTTGAGGGCTTTCTTTCAATAACCAGCCAAATAGCCCCCTCTGTTGGCGTACACTGAGAACAGAAGGAGGGGGGTATGAAGGTTGGGAAAGTTAACAGTGAAGAGAGTCCTTGATAAAACATTCATGACATAAAAGAAATAATAATTTAACACTGCATTATAAGAGAATTATGCATAGTCGTATAAAATTGAGGAGCCACGGAAGTGCTGAATGTTTACACTAAGTATTCATCAATTACCACTATAATAAATTAGCAGGATGATATATGACTGTAGTTTTGAAATTGCTACTGGGGGCCCTGTATGACATTATTCATCAGGAGACCACCCCTTGCGTTATGTAAATGATACGTTCTACCACAGACAGAAATTATTATAAGAGCTCAGGACCAATAAAAATCCAATTGCCTTGTTATTCATGACATGTGTGATTAATGAATAACAGTGAAATTGTAATTTGCATCATTTCCATTAATCAGAAGTTTTCCGATTGCGGTCGAAAAGTATATTATTGATACAAAAGCCTGAAACGAGTGTGCAGAGAAGATAAATGACTGTAAATAAATTAAGACTTGTGTGGCAAAGATAGTTATTTCGCAGCCTGCTATTTACTCAGACGTGTTCTCGTAACCGACGCAGTAAGAGGGTATCTGTGTTATTAAATATCCCTGCACCTTTGAACTGGGGATTTATTTAATTTATGTATTTTATTTATGAATTTGTGTGTGACAGTAGTTTTTGAATGAAGGCCTCCCTATACCAGTATATAGATTTTGTTGATTGTTTCGGCTATTTTTCCACAAACAGACACAAAAAAACCCAAAATATTATTTTATTTATTGATTTTTTTCCTCTTCAAATAAGTGTTTATTGTTTATTATTTATTACGCTCACAAAATATACAGATAGCTGGAAAGAATAGAAAAAAGCATTAAATATATGAAAACACACACACAGACACACACGTATATAGATGGATTACATAAACAAATTTAAAGGACAATAATATCCATCCACTCATGACCAAACCTTGGCATCCAGCCAAATGAAAATATACATTATTTTTAAAGAAACATAATGATTGCAAGGAATAAATGCAAGCTGTCTATTGTATGTCAACACCCAAAAGATGTGTTTTCCTTTACGTGCGCTTCCGATTTGTTTATGTCAGCCAGCCACTGGCTCAGCCCATTGTGCCCTGCTGCTTTGTAGCAATCAGAGCTGTAAATGTCAATACCTCTGCGTGTTATTGACTTTTGTCGGAGAAAAACTCGACTTACACAAACCCAGCATTCTGCTTTTCCACCGCTGAGCAGATCCTTTACAAAAAGTTATCGGCAAAAGACACCCTTGCAGTTAAAAGCAGGATTTGATCTATAATCAATATCTGCCTCCTTGTGAAATGATTACGTAAAGGTTTTTTTAACTTGGCTTTTTTTTTTATTTTTATTTTTTTATCACAAGCATTTTCCAAGAGTGATTGCTCTGCAGTATTCAGTAGCTTCTGTGCAGCCAAGCAGATGGGAACTTAATGTCAACCTGGAGACAAACGCAGGTACACTGCACTCCGTCCAAGAGAGGATACCATTTAAACCCATATCTTGTAAATTTATTTGATGCTGAACATGAAAACATTTCCACAGGTTTTCAATTAGATTTTAAAGTGTCCTTATACCTACAGAGCCATGTTAATTGTTTGTTTTTTAGTACATCTCAAAACATGTGCACACAATGATGTTCATATAGACGCAATTCCTGATACAATTCCGAGCATCCACAGAATAGGGCATATGAGACCTATCATTTGTTTTTCATTGACTTGAGTTCCTGGGGGAAGTGAAAAGATGGGGGATCCTTATCTCACTAAGGAAATGTTGGCCACACCCACATTCATCTCAACCTCGATTCACCTGATGTCTACTACATGAAAACTAAATATGTACATGATATATATTGAAGTATACCATTAAACCATAAATGCACACTATTTTTAAAAAGCCAACATTGACTAACACAATCGATTTAATCAAGTGACTGATAAGCCTTCTCAATCCATCAAATGAGTAATTAAATACGATATGGAAACAAACTTCTGCCGGCAGAACTCTCACCTTTATTCAGGGATGACAGAACAGGTGCGTGTAGACACACACACACTCAAACGCCAGCCATCTCTCATGTATAATGCACATCCCACCCGGCACAGGGAGTCCGGTATGCCAGTCACATTCAGGTTCTCATCAATCCTGGGTCTGGCAACCAGCAGCTCTTCATCATCATGCCGCTCACATCTGCCAGACTGCTGCTGCACTGATTCCAATCACGCCACTCTACCCATGCAAATAACAAGAATATCTGAGACGGGGGAAACAAGAAGGGTTTTTTTCCCCCCCTCTATACTAGACCGTGTTTATGTTCGGGTTTGTCAGTGTATGTGTGTGTGTGTGTGTGTGTGAGAGTGAGAAGTGAGAGTGCAAGGTGTCTTGTAACTCATCCAGACTGTGTCCTGTATATTTGTATGCTGCTGCGTGCATTCAGTGCTTTCGTAATTACCAGCAGCAAACCTGAGCTGTATCCATTGATGTGCAGTTCAATGCTGAAATGAGAAATATGTTCATTTAAAATAACCATTTTACCAATACCAGTGAGATATTTCCCCGGTGACTGGAATTTAAATCACTGAAAATATATCAAATTGCCCACATATTGCCCGTTATTGTAATAAAGAATATTTGAATAATAGGCAGATTCTTTTGGTTAATTGTTTTCTATATAATAATTTCTACGTCATAAAAGAAAGAAGAGTGCAGAATAAATTGGAAATCTGTTTTGATCATTCAATAGTTAGAAGATAGAAAACGTTCTATTTTTGTTTGAAAGGAGTTGGAGCACCAGGAAACATCTTTGCCACTGTCGCGGGGTATCTCCTTGTTGATTGAGTAAAGGTTGTCTGGACTTCATAAACACTGTTTAAGGGGTGATGGCGGGTTGGAGACAAGATTCCATAGACACTTTATGTGATTAAGAGAGGACTTAAACCTATGGGGGGAAAAAACTGCCTGCTTAGGCATGAGGACCGAAAATGTACCTCCTTTTGAGAACATTTTACAACGGTCATAAATCTGCAGCATCTCGTTGTATCCGTTACTGCCCAAATGGTATTGAGAAATGCTATATTCCACAACAGCCCACTGGGCCAGAGTTAATGCAATTATGAGTAAGATACTGATGTCTTGAAAATGAAAGCATTTCAAGGGGGAAATCCTGCATTGTGTAGAATAATAAGTTAAATAAGGTTCTCCATGAAGTGGACTGCTGGAATTTGTTATCCGAACATAAAAGTGGGGATACACTTACATTGAAACGAAATTCAGTCTTAGGGCTCTATTTTTCCCAAGCCGATTTTCCCCAAGAGTTTGTGCACGAAGGTGCCGGTGGATTTGCAGACATTGTCCGACAGAGGTGTATTATTTAGCACCACCGCTGAGAACCGTCATTTGGAAAAAGTACAAGAAAATCAATTTGCTCTTGCAAACACCAAGAAGTTTAGACGAGGTCGTTGACCACCCTTTCGAACCCTATAAAGACATATCCGAGAGGTGGCACTGGGATGGAGGTGTAATACCGCAAAACAGACGATGGAAAAAGAAAGAATTTGATTGCTGGCTACTTCTGCAAGAAGGAATACATGGGTTACCCTGGTAAATTGCAGTGGTCTAAAAAATGCCCCACCCCCCACTTTGTATAGCACTTCAAATGCATTTAAGCATGCAGATGGTTAACAGTCGTGTTTAGCCGCCACAGAATCACATAATCATTGGGTGTATAAAGGTTGTTTCGTGCAAGTTGTCTCCATTCTGTACTATGTATGCATTTTGGATTAATTGCAGCTGGGGTTGTGTTTCAAAGAGAAGCAAGCTTGATTAGAATGAAACAAACCCAGTTTTCCAGTTAATTCCTGCTGAAAGTTTTTTCAGTTCATAGCTGCAGAGAGAAACTGTTAAAGGTGCAGATGGTTAAATGTTTTAAGCAGTTTTACACCAAGAAATGGGTAAAAAAGCACAGTGTTCCAGGGTAAAACACAGAACATAGTATTTAATGGGATTCTCCATAATTTCTCTGTAATATAACTACAACGATTAAAAAGGGTAGGATAGGTAGGATTAAACAATACCAACACACGACAAACATTGCAGTGAATTCCTTACCTTCCACAACTATAACAGAAGAAATGGGTTATTATTAAATTTAAATACTCTTAAACATACAAATTATTGCTCTAACTGTAAAAATAAGGGTAATTTACATTAAGTGTCTCTAATCACTGTGTATTTACATGGTAATTACTGCATAAATTACTGTGTCATTATGCATGGTAACACTCATCGAGATCTATGCAAGTACACAATTGCATCAGAAAATCATTAGTTATGCGACTGTAGTGTAACTAACTTTCCATAATTAATCTGTGGTTGACATTGCAAGCATAATGTATGCTACAAAAAGGACCGCGGTGTCAATAGGCTTTCTACAAATAAACAAAGACAACAATGATACAATGTATCTATGAGGTAACTAATATAGATAAATAAATTGCTCTTAGCAAAAAAACATGGTGAAAGCAGCTCAGCCTTGTCTTTCTGTGTCCCAGAATTTTTATTATTTTATTATGACAGAAAGTTAATTATTAATTATTAATTTATTTCTGCAGCAGCAGCAACCGGCAGAATATCATGGCCAAAAAAAAAGACAACAAACACAAATAGGTGTGAAGGTCTGCTCTGTATTGACCCTTTAGGAGTCTGTAACCTGAGGCATGCAGACACTGAACACTTAATGAGGCGCCATTGATTTTATGTGACCAATCCTGCCCTTCCAAAAAAAAATAGGGGACCCAGTCTATACCACACATGATTCATAAATTGACCCAAAAGGCAAACACAGTGCAATCGCTTCCTTTACTGAATGCATTAAATAGTATGGGATTTTGGGTAACAGCAATGCGATTGCTCAATTGCAGCAAAATTTCAGTTACAAAATCTCAGTTTTGTGAATGAAATGAAATGAAAGAGTATCTGTACACTGCCTTAGTGTATAATTACTGTGTACTTGCTTGATACTTACACAGGAACTGCCTACTTAATTTATGACTACAGATGTTATATTAAGGTGTATAAAGGGTAACAGTATGTATTACATTAAAACAGTTGCAAACGTCACTTGATGCAAAAGAAATTCACCCTGTGGAGGCTGAATATCTTCTAAGCAATTTCTTCAAAACAAATTCTAAAACACAAAGTAAATTAATGGTCATTACTACAATTATGATACATGTTTAATACTGTATTTCAAATGAATGATGAAGCTGGTAGGGTTAAATTTGGCCTTGTTGTTAACGTGTTAATTTCATTAACATTTTTTCATACATTAAACAAATAAAATATGCATGTCTGTAAAAAAAAAAAAGACTAAATTGTTCTCACACTAAACTTTTCAAACAAAAAGAATAAACTTTTACGTGCCCTCTGGCAGATATTGGATGCCCTCATTAACTGGAATAAACTGAATCAAACAATAAAATTACTAACGCGTTTTTAGCCAGTTAAATGTTGATGTATTTTCACAGTTAAATTTACGTGGAAATGAAAATTTAGAATAGATAAAGCATAATATTTTACTTGAAATTGGATTACTTTGTAATGCTAATCGCGCTGGGCAAACATTGAACGATGCTTTTGTCCTCTCTACTGCTGCGAAAACTCAACAGCATATCGCACATATTGCTGCGCGCAGTTCCAGTTGCATTTTTCACAGGCAGAGAGCGGCAATAAAGAAACCCGTAGAAAACAGATGTTCAGAAATCCCCAGTCAAAACTACATATCTTGCGATATTAAGTTTTCATCTGTAACAGCATATGCCTAAATGTTTTATAGCAGCATTAATGAAATGGTAACATGGTAGAGTCTCAAAGGAATACTGACACGCAAAAACAACAATAAATTTACTAAGCACATCAGTGACGAGGTATTTCCCAGTATAACGCAATGGAGTAGGCACTCAGGAATACTACCGTGTGGTGTGGATCTGCTATATACCAGGATGTCCATTAACCTATTATACCTTTCTCACAATGTTTAAATTCTTCTAATCCATCTGAACATACAGAAATTCATGTTTGCCAAGTAATTTTATGTTAGAAATGGTATTACGGTATCAATGGCAATAGGTTACTATTAAATGGTAACCCAGGCTTCTACACATTCTGGTTATTTTATACATCATACATCACTCATAACTACTCCACAGACATTCCAGAAGATAGTTGCCAAATCACAATATGCGTTTGTTTTTTCACGGAAACTCCATACAATAACTAAAAAATCGCATTACAAATGGAAGGTTTTTTTTTCTTTCTTTTCGATGTGATATGCATCCAAACCTTTTTCTTTGTTATAAGCTGGTACAATGCTTTCTGTCTAGATATAGCACTGTTTCACAGAGCTCTTGACATTTCTTGTCTCATTCCATTACTTGTGACATTTTATTTCGTAATTACACAGCATTTAGGATAAAGGAAACAGGACAAGATGCTCAAAAAACCCCGACTCATGTCAAGTCTCCCTTAATTGAGTAAAATTTTACAGCCTGATTACAGGCCTTTCTTAAGTGTATTGCACCTCTACTGAGCTTTAACGTTAGAATACAAACGAAGCATTTTTCCCACAATTACTAAATTCCCATATTATCTTGTAAACTAAAACACTTTGGTTAAGAAGACATGAAATATTAATGTTGTTTTACTGGTTTTCACGCTTATTGTCATCCAAACGCTTTTCCTTGTTCTGTACGAGTGTCTAACATGTCAGATGTGAACGCACAAATTCTATTATGTTGTATTTTTCACTTTCACAGCAGGCAATTATCAAAGGAGATTCATTAATGTTTATTTTGGCATGAGGTTGAGAGTTAATTGCGGAGATGCATAAACACCTGGAATTGTTTTTGGCTTCTGAAATGATTACATATGAGTCACATAGTCACCCTTTACTATTATGTTTGAACACTTTCCTGCCTAAGTTTAATTGATTCTTTAAAAAGGACCTTAAAGTATACCTATGGCTCTTCATCTAGAAACACCCAAAAATTATTTTTATTTGATGTGTCTTCCTTGTGGTTGCCCTGGGAGCCCCTCAGACAGAAACCAGCCATCTGGTATTTTTGTCTCAAAGAAAAACGATTCCCTGCTGCTGACTGGCTCACAGTATCATGGTGACAGAGCAGTCTCAGTTCAGACCCACCTGCCAAGTGGCCACATTGCTTGCTCCCAGGCCCTACATATTAAATCCCATTTCTGTGAACCAGGGATAGGGCACTTAACGCGTGACTCTTCCAATGAGCCCACTACCTTCAAACCCTTCCAAACGAAGGCACGTGAGGGGGACAAAGCGCCGAGCCCCTGGGAGAGAATTCCAGTGCTGATGAGAAGAACCTGATTTTCTAACACCATCTGTTACCAGTCCCAGAGCTGAGAGCTCAGTTTTTGTCAAGCCACCTTCCGCAGTAAAGGCGAATCGCTGATGGGAGGGGGGAAAAAACCCAGTGTCGCTGGCCTAAAACAAATGCCTCCTCTCATTTTGGTAAACAGCAGCTATTTCTTGCTCCCCACCCTGTTTGCTCATTTTTACACATTTTATTAGCGGTTCAAAGTAACATCAATTACCCATGCAGAAATTATTCTGTGATTAATTACGGTCTTTGCATGTTTGTAGGTCAAAGCAGTTTTGGCAGTGTTTAAAATGACAATTACCTGGGATGACCATAAATAGTTTAAATATTGCAAAAGGTCACATATGCCAGTAATAGAATGATTATCTGCTATAAAAATAGAATTGGTCTGTCAAAAGGGGTGTTAGTCGCATTCAGATGGATTAACTTCTGCCTTAAGTGAACAAAATCCATTACATAAAATAATTTAATAATTTAACTCTGCTTTGATTAACCACAAGGACGCGGGGAGGGAAACATCAGGAAAGTGCACGGAGGGCAAGAACATCAAATTTAAAGAGGAAATCTTTTTATTATGTACTGGATTAACTCATCAGCAACATTGTTTTGGTCAGTACATTTTCATTTAGTTGATATTCTTGGTTTTGTCGAAGTATTCTGCTTAGGGTTTCGTTCCATTCGTGTATTTCTCCAAATACTGGTCAGGGGATGAGAAAACTACAAGACACCCAACTAGTTAGAACAACCTGAGTCTGTTTTTCCCCATTTGTTTCCAGTCAAGACATGTCTATGGACCAGAGCAGCTATTAGCTGGCTTGGACGAGCCTGATGCTCCGTTATCTCTGCAGGATTTCGGCCAGTAGAGCTGTGGTATGGCTTTGCATTAACATTTAACATTATATTCACTTAGCAGACGGCCCTATCCAATGTGACGTGCAAAGTGCCACAGTTCAGGGGTCATGAAGAGTTACACGGAAAAGTGGCACTTAAGGAAACGTACAGTACAGGTAATGCTAGTTACTCAATCCGCCTACTTACATACATCCGTAACGCAAACCGGAACGTATATGATTTTGCACTGCGATTTTAGTACGTCTCACGTCTTACCAAAACTACTCACCCATCCACCTGCTTTCATTTACAACCAGTTTTTTAACTATTGTAAACGGTATAACGAAATTGTTTTAAGTTCTTATTTAAATAATTTAAACTGCCATAAAAAATTTAAGGCAATTAAGCTGTAATTATTCTTTCTCCAAGAGAATATAGAGGGAAAGGAATCTTAACTTCACATTGTGACTTCCTGAATTAAGCCTAAAGGTAAATTCCACCTTGCATGTCTCCAATTCAGATGTTGATAAAATGTTAATTGAAGACTATTATCGAAGACAAGTTAGGAACTTTAAAGGTAAACTCCTGGCATGGTTCAGTAGGGTGGTGCAGTAGTTAAGGCGTTAGGTCAAATCCAGATATGGCAAATGATTCAATAAACAATATGTTTTCTTTACAGAAAAGTTACTGCTGTAAAGATTTCACATTTAAGTAGTGGTTAATTTTCCAACACCTGTTTAGCAGTTTTTGTAGAAGAGGTGCATAAACAGTAAACATTTCTTTGACTTTGCCGTGAGATTGCACTGGGCCGTTTGTGTGAGGTTGTAGACCCCGATTTGGAAGTCATAAAAACAGAAGGGTGTAGGTGGGGTGGAAGTGTGACGGCATGAGCAGCGGACATGAGAGAATGTGGGATCCTGGGAAATTAATGCAAGTAGGGGAGAGTAATTTACCCTAGTTTGTCTAAGTCGATTGAAACTTCCCGTCACGAAAGGCAAAGGCCGGTAAATCACAAATGAAATATTCTGCATGCATAGGGGTGCAAACCCGCCGTTGCAAATTTTCTATCTTTGGCAAACTTCTGATGCTTGAAATCTGTCTGCCAGGAGTAGCGTGGTAGACAAAGCAATCCAGTATAATATGTTCTGAATATAAAATATTTTTATGAAATAATTGACACTCAACACAACAAATGCTTGAGGCTCATCTGGCAAAGGAGCAAAGGTGCTGAGCGGAGGTTCAATGGAAATCAGAGGAGAAGTACATCCCTCCCGAAGGCACCCATGATGCCACGTGGGTCACCTTTTGACAAAAGGTGTAGACTTTCCTATCCCGGATCCTTCTCCGCTCAAAGACTCCTTGTTACAGTTAACAGTGACACCCAGATTAGCAACTGCAATCTCTGGATCATAGGGGCCTAGCCTGTGCTCAAACCCATTGGAACCATTGACCACCCCATCATTTTTACATTATTTTGCAGTACGACTGTTGTTTTCCACACACTCTGTGATATTTAAATAAACCCTTTCATTATTAATTAGGCTGTTTGCATATATTCCTCATTAAAATTAATTAATATGAGCAGGGAAAACTTGGGGGGAAAAAAGTGTAGCGGTCAATGTTCCGTCTAATCCACTGACGCAGCTGTGCGAGTTATGGGACCTGCTGAGTGTCAGTTTATGAAGAACGGGCAAACGTTTTTTTTGTGGCGGCAGAAGATTTATAAGCATTGCACGCACGCATTTTTAACTTAAATAATAAAAATTTACAAATGAATCGGTTTTAATTTGAAGAAAGAAGCTCAGGTGGCCCAAAACGCTATCCAAATTCTAATTAGTGACCAAAAGCAGTAAAAGATTCAGGCAACATTATAAATTCCTAATAGAAGCCTGAAGCCCTGAAAGAAAATAATCAGCAGATATTTTAGCCATTTTACTTACAAAACATGACATTGGAAAGCTTAGAATACATTGATTTGGGAAATTCTTTCAAAAATAACAGGATTTCTATCACGTTTAAGAAGGCGGCATGCAGGTCCCCCTGTATGTTATGAGAGCACTCAGCTAAGAATGCTAAACATGGTATAACACATTTTATCATCAATCCCTGCACAGATTATCGTAAAAATGTCGAGACTGTCACACCAGCCTCTGCAACCTTTAAGCCGAATATGTCTCCAAAATTCAACGCGCCTCAACCTGAGACCACGGTTGTGTTTTTCTTGACTAATCATGAAAGCCATTTTTCTTTGAAGGTAGAATAGCTCCTTTGAGACCCAAATTGTCTAGGTACCAGTATGTATTTCCTTTAGCATATAGAATTGCCTGGGTTTAACAGTGTTTGATCGCGAGTGACTATGCTCTTGACTATGCTCTTGACTATGCTCTTGACT
>JAOYSI010069660.1:11464-22375 GCA_025775065.1 Hiodon alosoides
TAGAATTGCCTGGGTTTAACAGTGTTTGATCGCGAGTGACTATGCTCTTGACTATGCTCTTGACTATGCTCTTGACTATGCTCTTGACTGTTTAGCTAGCACGATATGAGATTACATCATCAGTAACCAATAACGCCTTTTATTGGCCACCATCAGACAGGTCATTCAGCTCAAACCATTTATAATAAATTTGTGACCCCCTCACGGCATTAGCTTTCAGTCACTGGCTAAAGGCCACCATGATACTTTGTGCAGGTTTTTTTTTTCTGCTGTGGCCTGACATTTCACTGCATGGCTGCTCATGCACGCAACAGAGGGAACATTGGTTGAGGTTTAATGTGCATTTACCTCAAATGTTTTTTCTCTCAAATTTATTATGTGACAACATGTTTTTTTCAAATAATTAAATTAATAATAATTTTCCAGGCCGTATTTTTTTAAATCCAAGAAAGAACATCCAAGTGACAAGAGATACTGATCAACCAAAAGAGAGCCATGGATTACGAGAGGCGGCAGGGACTGTATGTCGGTTTGTACCGGAGATAGGACTCCCCTGGATGGTGTCTGGGCATTGGGTGAGGGAGTCAGGGTGCCAGGGTCATGCTGAATTTATTTAAGCTGATAGCAATTCATAAAGGCGGCAGAATGCGCAACATCCTGGGGGGACTGACAAATCCATGCATTTTAATCGCTCCATTTCCTGTGTGTTGGAGGGTATTTCTATGCAAATCTGCCAGTGCACTGCGACGAGGAATCTTGCTCGTGCAAACCCTTTTGTTCAGTATGGAGATGCTTAAGTCTCAGTGCAGACCTGCTGGCAGTCTGATGCTTCGGGGGACAAAAAATCCCTCACTATGTCACTCACCGGAGGAATTAAAAAACAAAACAGCGAGGGAACACTAGCAGTCTAACAAACCAACAGTTGCTTTGCTGATTCTATGTTAGGCTGACGTACAGGAAAGTCGGCCCTGCTTGTTCAACATAAACCTTGTTTTAATAATCCGTTCCTGGTGGTGAAGAAGGAGGCCTACGGAGTGATACGAAATGTGTGAAATGGAAAACACACTGGCAAAATCATATATAATGAGGGTATTTGTGTGGGAAGGCAATGCTATTTATCGAGAAAATTAGATTTAAAAAGCAGACAAAAATCTTGTTTGAATTACAAAAGTGTGTGGAAGGAAGTAATGTCTGCTCACTATTTTGTTCCCAGTTACAGACATTAAGCATTAAACAGAGGTGTGCTCCACCAATTTTTGGGTGTTCTCAAACCAGTTAAGTACACATATTACCACGCATATAGAGTAACTACGCATATCAACTCACAAAAATAAAGGTTTGTGAATTCCATTGGAAAATACCAACCTGGTAGCTATATTCCAAGCATTTTGGGATAGTTTTCAGAGGAAATCAAAAGACAAAGCTGTAAGTGTCTAAACCCAAGAAAACAGACCGTTCTGAGCAATCGCATAATAAGAAATATTTTCTAAAACAATTCCAGACACGTTTACATCGACGTTTGCCACTGCACTGCAAACCAAACGTCCTCAATTCCAAATGGATTCGGTGACAAAAAAAAACAATGTACAGAAACAGCGACGCACACACATGCACATAGATCTCATTACAAGCCCGCCAGTCAGAAATAAACATAAACTATAATCAAGAATGTCTCTCAAGGGAAGGCATACTCATTACACATTTTTAGTCCAATCCCTTCTGACTTATTTCAAGCTATAAAGTACACTAAGAACAAATCAGAGGAGACAAGAAGCTGGGGTGTTTTGACAAGTTTAATGACTGTGGGCAATGATGGCCTTCCAGTCTGCAGGCTGCACACGTCGCCTCGAAACACTGTTCTTTATTCCTGCAGTAGCTCGTAGCATACTGGAGTCCCTTGTGAGGTTAAATTGAAACGAATTGTGTTGTTCAATATTTTATTGACAGCAGCCCCGCAGAATGTTGCTACAATGACACCACAGATAATTATTTCACTGCAGTATTTTTTTTTATTTTTTTATCTAGTCCTTCTATTCCTGTAGAGAATTAGTTCTGCATAAATTACCCCTCAGAATATTGAATCAGTGTCCCCACCGGGAAGCAATGTGGGTGATAACTAAGAGCAGAACAGACATGGAGAAAGGGAGCCTCCAAGCGAAGGCTGCCACAACTGCAGGAGAACCCACTGTGTTTCTGCAAGAATGGCTTTAATGTCAGTGCTGAACACATTATTGCATTCATCATCATTCATTATCTTAATATGTGTGAAAACGTGCCTTTTTAACAAGATGTGTTGAACTGAATTGACAGACAATGATTTTCTTGGTCTAAACTAGGTGGTATAGTTATTATGTAGTCCATTGAAACTCTCCATAATTGATATACAATTATCCTATGATTATCCAGAGTTCTTCATACAATTATCAAAAATTTGTGTATCAAATGCATGCCAAGAAAGCTCTGGGATAATAACTGGTCACATTCATAAAAAGAAAAAAGATTTGGTATTATTCCATCAAGTTTCATTATTAGTATATCCAATAATGGTTGGATTAATCAATTACAAATGTAATCATCTTGTCAGCCATAATAAAGAGATTTTAATAGTGATTTTAAGATAGCATAAACTGTGCTCCCAGTTCATTATAATGGTTTTTAGCACCTCAAGTACCTACGTATTAGGTAATGAAATAGTACACCTTTAATTATTATTATTTATTTATGTATTTGCTAATGCATCGCATCCAATACTAGTCTTATCCAACCCTAGTCGCCTTCTCTTCGATACTCTGCAGGCTATAGAGGAGGCCGGCACAAGAGGTTCAGCGCTGATTGGAGGAGTAGCATGTCCATCTCGATGGCACTGCCAGCCTGCAGGTGCCCAGCAAGCAGATAAGAGACCCTCATTAGCTACCAGCTAAGAGAAACCCGGCCCTTTTACCCACATCACCCAATTATGTGTTGCCACTGTGCTCCCCCAGTCACAAACGGTAAATGACATCATCTGTGTTTGGACCAGCGATTTCCAGCTCATACGGCTCGGGCAAGCGCCTTTACCGACTGAGCCACTCGAGAGGCCAAACCTTTAGTAATTTAAAAGTAATTTCCGAATAATTTTTTCGACCAAAGGGAGGGACGGAAATGAGGCTTGGAGGAAACACATTTAATATAATTCGGCCAATGTTATAGTGAGGGGGATTACCACAATGCAACCACAATGCAAATCGAAAGCTGGTCACCCGTGCAGCGACTCATATCAAGGTCAGAATGTGACGCAAGATTGATTAATTACCGCCAGACCACAGTCAGAAGCCCGACCAATACCAGATTTTTGGGTCAGATACAGATACAGATATCTACCAATAACACTGACACCCTGTCCTACCTTTGTTGTACAGTTTACACAGTTACAACTGACAGTTGTGTCATCTTCCAGCGATGTTACTGCAGTAACTGCTACCTTGCTTTTCAGCGTTACAATAAAAACCAATCAAGTACCAAAGTAGATTCCATTTCAAGTTTCAGTTTTCTTATTTCACAGTTTAAAAAAATTATAATTATTATTATTATTATTATTATTATTATTATTATTATTATTATACCTATTGATACCCTGCTGACTAGTTTCCTTTTTGTATATTTAATATAAATACAAATTTTATAGCTACATACAACACTTTTTGTTAACCTCTTTATATTTTCTGTCTTTATATTTGATCAATGATCTTTACATTTCTTAAGGGATGACAATCATTTTCCAGGAAGGCATCAAATACACTTCAGCATCAAACTTTTGTCTCCTAGCAATCTTTGCCTCGGGAAAGTGTCCAGGTATATACTATTAACACCAGTATAAATGATAAATTGTTCAAATGATATTCTGCTGATTGTATACACATTTCACAGCAATTACTTCTCATATTTTAAAAACTTTTTTTTCTTAATAGAAATCTAAACTGTTAAAAAATACCAAAAAAACTGTTTTGTCAAATATAATAAAAAATATTGATTGCATTGATTAAACAAAACAAAACAATGTTAAAAGAGAAAATAATACTAGATTAAAGTGCTCGAAATGATAGCTAAATTACAGAATTTACACACATGATGCACGTATCAAATTAGTTTTATCATTATATTCAAGTTTTTCTAAACCTTGTTTCAGCTTGCTGCCTCCCGGTTCAGCACAAAGGATAGCTGTGCAAGGATGGACAAAACACCTCAAGGTAGCACCATGGCCAGCGCCCACTCCTGATTGCCTGCACCCAGCTGCATCCACTGATTACATCTGACAGCTGCTGGCAATCAAACCGTGCAAGTTTCATCCTGGCACTAATGTGTTTTTTGTGTGCTGTGTGTGCAGACAGCAGACAAAACTTTGGGGAAGCCGGGTACTGCCCAGTCTGCCCCTCAACAATGTCTGTAATCTGAAAACTGTCTGAAGTTTTGCTCCAAGGAGTGGATGAAATCTGCCTATGGCTATACCAGCAGTTACAACTGAGGCCATATTGTGTGAAGTGGTCCTCACCTTAGGGGCAGACAATTTAATTCACACAATAAATGGTACAGATTCATGGTAAAAAGGAAAAACAATAAACTTTTTATTACTACTTGCAGCTGGTTCTCACATGATCAGATGTCAGATGTATTGATCCCCCACATTCTATATTTTCATTTAAAAAGCACACAAAAAGAGGAAGCCAGTTTTGAAACAAAAATAACATTTAAGCTAACAGCATGCCTCACTTCTGAACACAATTAATACATTATCTCAGCAAGTGATGTCGCCTGGAATGTCTTGAAAAACAAATCATGGTGAAATTAATTAGTACATAATCTAGCACAGAATGTGTACATAATGTGATGATCTGGTCCTGCAGGGGGCAGATATCAAAGCGGCCTACAAAAATATAATCATATACTTGTCAAATGAAACCTCTGGTGATAAATAAAAAGCATTCTGTGTTGGGTGCACTGAAAATTTCCTAACTGTCACGAGACTAGATCAAAAAGGGGACTTCCAGTGGCTATATTGTGTGTGTGTGTGTGTGAGAGCACTGCAGGGTGGCACCAGATTTGGGGAGAAGTCAGGAGCAGGTTTATTGAGGAAGGGGGAAATATAGAATTCTGTTCTTATGAATTTAAATAAAGTTTAAATGCATTTTTTTGCCACTTTCCTCTTGTTATTGTGCCTTTTGCTGCTTTGGAGTTTGGGTTATTGTCCTGACACATTTAATTGCTTAGAAAACACTTGTTTAGAGCCACTTGAAGTGGTTGAAGTGCATATTTCTGAAAACTGATTTTCCGCAATCTCAGGGCCGCTCACGTCACTACGACATGTAGTTAAAATGCCAATACGTTAATACACAGTTGCCCTTTTAAAAAAACAGATTCAGAAATGTCCTTCATTGTCTCTTACAGCATTTAAGGATAATTGCCAAAGAGACAAGCCCCATCGTACATATGTTTCCTGTGGGACTTCGGGGCCCTCTCAGCATTCAGGCAGTTTGAAAATTTAGCAGACTCACTAGGCAATTAAAAACCCAGCAAACCAGTTGCTCCAATGTAAAGCATTAACGAGTAGATCACAGCGTAGCCTCCCTCCGAAAACACTGCTGAGACTTTCCCCCAGACCCTCTGTGAATATAAAATGATCTTGCTTTTTTGCCACATTAAAGTGTTCTTGTCTCCTAGAGCTTTTTTTGGATCAACTTTCGCTTTTAGCCTCGTTCATTTAGAAGTGATATTTTGGGGTCTGAGTCAGTTTACCACCTGTTTTAAGTAGCTCTACTGCAAACTACTCCAAATTTCCTACCAAGTATTCTTATTGGAACATACTGTCACAAGTGCCATTCTTGTTTCAGCATGACAAGGCCCCTGTGAACAAAGCGAGGTCCATACATTTGTCGAGATAAGTGTGGAAGAACTTAAGTGGCCTGCACAGAGCCCTAACCTCAAACCCATCAAACACCTTTGGGATGAATTAGAACACAGATTGAGAGCCAGGTCTAACATCAGTATCCGACTTCACTTCACGGAGTAACGGGGACCAAAATGTACCAGTGCACAGTGAATGAACATGGGCACCTGTTTAACTGGTACCTGCTCCCTCCAGTGAATGAAGGCAGTTGGAATTAGATTTCGGCTAAATTATAAGGAGCAGCTGCGTTGCCGCATGTGCCCCCCAGGGGCATCGCTCTAATGTGGAGGTGCGGCGCCTAAAACACCGGGCAGAACCGCTTTGGGAACATTGTAGTGACAAAGCTATTAAGAGGCAAAGGCAGCCCGTTGGAGTGTATCGTTTTCTTTCCTGGATGGAGGACCTTGGTAGTGTGTCTAGCAAGGTACAAAATGTGATACCATTGCTAATATGTTAACATGAGATGCCAGCAGGCAAACCCAGTAACCTAGCCAGTTACTGTGTCAGTGAGGCTGTATCTAGCTCATTGATGCCAATTAGCTTTTGAGCAATACATTTCAGTTTTACACAAATCACAGTAAGCTGCAACAGGTCCCACCAGGAATTTGAGTACAGGCCGTCCACGTGAAGACACCAGCCTTGGCGCTACTGCACCCACTGCCCTCATTACAAGAGGGAATAAATTACTGTCACTTCAACAGCTTGTTGCAGGATGTATGCCTTTCAGAAGCTCAAAATGTCTTGAATTTAGGCAACTGTTCAGCTGAAGGGTTTTAGAAAATCACAATTTTCAATAGGCAAAATAAATTTCATTAGTCTGAACCGCAGTAAAAGCACACTGCTCCCTTAAAAAATCATCCAGGTTTCAAGACTATAACTGGATGATACTTCAGACGTGGGTAGTTGGTACCATCTAGGGGGCATAAATAATATGAAACAAAAACAATAAAATACACAAATATGAATTATATGTATTCAGTTTAACAATGAAATCGTAATCAAGATTTAAAATGAGTTACTACAATTTAAATGTTTCTTTTTTTTTTTTTCTAGCCTCACTTTCTTGAAAATCCCACATAATACCTTCATATACAAGGTACAAAGATTATTTTAGTTTACCAAAGGTCGGCATTGAGAAAAAAAATAAAAATAAATTACAACCGCCTTCTAAATCATAATTTTTCTTGCAAATCATAATTAAGAAGAGTTCTTTCATTTGCAGGATAAAACAAACCTTTGGTTTGAGGAAAATTAAGCTATAGAGATATATTTTGCAACTCCTTATTTCAAAGACTGGACGTATCGAGGGGCAACTCCAAATTGCACTTCTGTTGGACCTTCATTACCGGGAAAATACTTTTCTGGGCTAAAAATGATCAGGGGAAAATCGACTCAATTTGAGGCATCTTCTACCACTTACCCAGGATCCCTGGTTTGGTCCCCTCAGGCAAATCTCTGTACCAGGTTCAAGTTCAAAACCCAGAATTAAAATTTGGTACCCAATTATAAGACTTCACACTTCAGAAGGCCCATCTCCAGTTTACAAAAACCACATTATCTCCACAGAAACTGATTCTGACAAGGAGCTATACAAATATTTTTCATTACTGAGAATGTAACTTGTACCCAAATATCACAGAAGTACAATCAGCCAAAAAGTCACTCTCAGATATTTACAGTTCAGAGGCTTCGTTCAAAAAAAATTAAATACTTTCCCAGAGAAACCAGTTTCATTGTTTTCAGTAATACATTTGGAATAAGCCAGTTATTTTCATTTGTCTCCCAAATTTAGCATTTTCCTCAAAGCAAAGATAAAACCAGTAAAACCCATGTTTGGCTTCATGTATAATGTATAAACTAGACACAAAAATGATTTTTTTTTTGTAGTTTATTTGAGGAAAAAACACATCTTCACGTGGATGGAATTCCCTGAATGTCCAGGATCACTATGAGTGGGGGGGAAAGAAAACAAAGTTAAAAACATTTCCATTTAAATACTCTCACCAACACCTTTCAGAATTATAGGTGTGCAGTAAATGACTAAAAAGTTCATTTAATTGTATTTTTTAAGCTTTAAAAAGTTAACCTGACTTAACTTCAGTTTAATCAGCACATAGCATTTATCTAAAATTCCTATGGAAATATCAAAATCAGGCTTCACATATAAAATTAAACATAGAATGAAAAGCAATTAAAGGTTAACTAAAATGTCAAAATGTTTGTTGGGACACCAACTTAAAAAAATAAAAATCGATAAATAAAAAGTACAATAAAAGAATACAGCTCTCTTTCGCTCTTTGCATTGCATTCGACCACCTCCACTGAGGGCAGTGATGTTTTGTGCTTCTTAACACAGTAAAAATATGTTCAGAAAGTATTGCTAGCCACAAGCTACCAATAGTCTGGTCGGTATAGCAGTTCAGCCCAAAATGTATATATTTAGCGGTTATTTAACCGAAACTAGCTGCTCTCTCCAAAACCTACACTGACAGAAGCCTCAATACGGTAAGCAAGCTAATGAATGTGACTGACAAAAAGGGGGTTGAGCACTAATATGCATGCATTTACTTTGCTTGTCATTCTAAAACCAAACCAATCATTAGTATTCATGCAATAACAAACGAATGCTCGTCAACACTCAGAAAGTGTCAACATATTAAATCCAGTTCTTAGTTGGCACTAATTACATTATAATATCAAACTAAATCGGAGATCCTCACTAAGATTATAAAACCGCATCAATCTCCTTTCATTCAGCTATTATAAAAAACAAATGGGTTAATCATCATTTCAATGAAGCAAAGACCATCTAACGGGGTTCTACTAGCTACAACTACTACAAGAACAACTTCTGGGAAAACACTCACAATTACGGGCATTTTAAAAAGAAATAAGTGACACTTGGTACATTGAAAGGGAAAAAAGCAAGGCACTCCAAATCAGGTTCAATCTGAAATACAGTGTGCAACTCAAGTTCCCACACCATGCTTATTCTGCAATACCTGCAACTGAGACCTCATTTCTGAAAGCATCCACGTGAGGTGTAGAAAAAAAAAGGAGCAAAATATGAAATTTGGAATAATAGGTAACTGACTCCAAGCATCCTACATTCTACTTTAAACCTCTGAGGTTAAACCATGAACAAGCTATTAGGGTTCCATTCCATAAAAATAAGATAGAGATAGACAAGCTAATTCTACACACTACTTAAAAAGGCAACATTAGTTTGACAGCTGTATATGTATTGCAATGTAAATGGTAGGAGACTGAGGGAACGTCTAGGTTTAGAGTTAAAGTGTACCATCGCACTCCCTCACGTTATGTGTTAAAGGAGTTACAGCAAAAAGTTAGACAACTCTTTACCTTCTGTTTTCCAGAAGAAAGTTTTATAAGGAGAAAAAAACATAAACAAATTAAAGCAACAGAACTAAAGAAAACAATACAGTTTGTAAAAACATGCATCTGCTTGTTCGTAGTCCAACCATCTTAATTCCTCCGCATGTATATCTGTGGTTCTCAGCCCTGGCCCTGTGAACCCCCGTATTGTGCAGTCTTGTTGTGCAATTCCACCTATTAGGTTGGATTAAGCTGATCCGAGAATCTCAGACACATCCTGCTCTTCCACTGACATTGCTTTATTGTCTGTTAGTCATCTTAAAAAGTCTTTGTTGTAAAGACCTATTCAAAAGCCATAACCAACAGGTAGGTTGTGACGAAAACCAGCAAACACGGGACCAAAAATCGAGAACCATCTACTGCTTTGTAAATACAAAATGACGTGTATGTGGAGGGGATGGGCAAACTTTCAATAAATAATTCAATAGTTTTCATTATCCTTTCCAATTAGGTTACGTATTTATGGTATGAATGATTCCATGTTTTACTCAGAGGGAAGTAAATACACATACACACAGACGTTACCTTTTTGCCTGCAGCGCCTACGCTAGCTTTGGCGATACCCCGGACTTTCTTCATTCTGTTCTTTCGTTCCTTGCGCTGTTTCCTGGATGACTTCTTTTTCTCATACAGACCATGCTGTGGAAAAAGATAGCGCACGTACAGACTTTATGCTTCAGACACGGGAAAATACGGCAACATGAAATCACAGGGTTTTCATTCCACCTCCACTCTTAAGCTCTTATTTAATCCGAGTATATCCCACTGAGTGGATTGTAAAGGATCTCGCCTCGTTTCAAAGCTTCAAATCTGACGCTAGCTGCAAGGTTGCTTGAAAACCCACAGACCACGATGGTTGCAGTTTAAGACTCCTTGGAGTTAAAGCCACAAACATTTAAAATGGAAATTAATAAAGAAGCGTAAAGACTAAACATGCAAAATACAAGTTAAATGTTGAAATCTATTATGCATAGTTACATGCAAAAGCTTCAAGATGTGCAGGTAATATTTATGCACCATTTAAGTTGATTGTGATAACATTGAATAAAGCCGACAAGATTGCAAATGACCCAAGCTGTCCTCTTTCTTTAAATCAGTAACTGTCTGAACAAAGGTTGACCTGGTACAAGGCACCAACGTCTCCACTGTTGTTCAACAAGTTGTCGCACACAATCTGTAAAATCAATCAACTGTGTCAGATTGCAAGACCACTCACTCTGGCCAGTCTGTGTTTGGGTTCATTCTTCTTGGCATAATCTAAGGAGTCGTAGACCATGGCAAAGCCTGTTGTTTTGCCCCCGCCAAACTGAGTCCTGAAACCAAAGACAAACACCACATCCGGGGTGGTCTTGTACATCTTGGCAAGTTTCTCCCTGATTTCTGTCTTCGGGACTGTTGACTTTCCAGGGTGCAGAACATCGACAACCTTTGAAAACATTGACTACATTAGCAATCACACACACACACACACACACACACACACACACACAAGTTTCACAGAAATAATACGTTTCAATCAGCGTAAATGACAAAAAAAAGAAGAAATTGTTAGAACATATTACTTACCATTTGCTTTCTTTGAAGCAAGCGGTTTG
>JAOYSI010069670.1:0-22374 GCA_025775065.1 Hiodon alosoides
TTTTTTTTGTTGTTTTGTTCCGTTTCTCTCTTTTTCGTCTTCGTTTTCCCTCCTCCCCGGCTGGGGGGGGGGGTGGGGGGGGGGGGGGGGGGGGGGGGGGGGGGGGGGGGCCGCCCCCCCCCCTGGTTTAGGTCAGCACGCACTGCTGATTTTAATGGTAGACTGACCCCACCAGAGGCGAAAAGGTTCACTGGGGATTTAATATGCTTAAAAAAGTGACCCATGGTTAATTACATTTACAGTTCTGTAATAAAAATATTAATTTGTGTTATAAGAAGCGATTGAAAATGGCATTGGAATATAAATTCCAATACACGCCTGTTTTAAATCCTAATTAAATTTCACATAGCTGGTTTTCTGCTTTAAAAAAAATAAAGTTACCATGTGACATAAATCAGCCAGGGAGCGCAGTTTCCCTGACATGAGGCTCTTGGTAATGATGTTTTACATGATTGGGGTATTCTTGACAAAGTCACCTTGAAAATACCCTATGTTTTCCGAGTGTTCAGGTCTCTCTTTTTGCTTTAAACACTTTTCTTTAAATATATAAAAAACTTGTAATAACCAATGAATAATGGCCGCCTTGCTCTTAAGGGAACTACTTAGGAAGTTGCATCAGCTGCTGTGCCACGCTGTCACAAGCCCACTGAAGGATATTGCACTGGTCTGGATCATGTCGCTCGTAAAGCCAATTAGCAAACGGCATCAAAATGACAAAATAGTGGTTGGCTGTACTAAGGGTTTACTATTGCTCAAAAATGGACCAGTAGGGAATGCTATGGTCAAATAAATCACAAAATTCAAGCAGGGATATATTTTTATTATATCATTGTCCCTTTGCGAAAAACAGTGCCATGGACAGTGCAAATACTGATTCTATTAGATTTTTATTGCAATGTTCTAAGCTGAACGTGTTCATATTTTTACTAGGTTTTTTGATTAAGGTATTTTCCCGTTTGAAGGAATTTAAAAAGCAGAATGTTTTTTTTGTTTCTCCCAATAGAAAACATGGGCTGTCAAAAATCCAAGCTGACTGACAGGCAGAATGGAGGTGCCCTGGAGGGGAAGAAACATCAGGCCGTACGTACCAACCACACTATATATGTGCAAGATCCCACCTCCGGTAGGCCACGCCCTATAGTAAGTAGTGAGAGAGGGAGAACACGCTTTTCTCCCTACCAATCACCCAGTCACTCACCGCGTCTTCGCAGCATCTAGGAGGGGACAGACAATCAGTCAGGTCGATCCTCCCCAAATGGGCAGTGGTTCTTTACCATCAGGTGGCTCTCCATGGTTTTGGATTAGATCTATGTGGCCCATAATTAATTATATTTTGAGGCTTGTATGTGTGTGTTTGTGTGTGTGTGTGTGTGTATATATATAGTCAAGAGGGAATGTATTCAAATTGTCTTTACAATTTTTTTTTACAAGTTAAAGTTTTGAGAAGGTTCAGTCACTGAAATGTTTTTATTACGTTTATATTACTGATAGCTTTTGACAATGCCTGCCTCACCTATTTGAAATAAATCATTACCTAGCAAAGGTGTTGACACAGAGTGGAACTACCAGGCTCACAAAAAAAATAAAACACCTGGGAAGCAACAATATAAGTAGTCTATAAAGTAATATATCAATACTAATATTTATCAAATCAGTGAATCAGAATGTATATATTATGCTTCATTTTATCATTTATAAGCTACATATATCACCTTATAAAAATGTAGCAAATGTTAATCTTTGGAATATATATTTTACAAAAGTTTACAAATTTATTTTTTACTAAATAATTTTTTTATTTAACAACATTTTTTTTTTAATTTTAAAATTAAATACACACTTGAATGTCCTGTTTCAGGGTTCTACTTCGGATGGTCACCTCCTACCTGGTCAGGTGTTCCAAAACATGGAAGGTATGAGTGATTCTGTTTCTGCATGTTATTTGCTTGTGTTATCTAAATAAATAAAAATAAAAACAATCAATAAACCTTAAAGAACCTTTTTTTTTTTTTTTTTTTTTTTTTATCTGTACAGTCCAAGGTGAATCTGGCAAAATAGTTGTCGCATTGTACCCCTATGACGCTATTCACAGCGACGACTTGGGATTTAAAAAAGGAGAAAGACTTAAAGTTCTTGAAGAGTGAGTATTTAAATAATTTTCGCCTGAATAGTGGGATTTGGTTCCGTCTGTGGGTTCTATCATGTTTACCCTGCTTCAAATCACCGTTTTTTTCAGGCGCGGAGAATGGTGGAAAGCTAAATCCCTGACTTCGAAGAAAGAGGGTTTCATTCCCTCTAATTACGTGGCGGAAGTCAACACGATGGAGACAGAAGAGTAAGTACATCGGGCGTGTTGCTTTATTCAGCAGTCATTTCTCGGTGGATGAGCGAAATGAGGATTACGTGTGTTTTTGAGATGGCAGAATCAGCACCTACCTGCAGTTAAAGAAATTAAATATCATGGGTCATTCAAATTTAAATTTAATCTTCATTATCACAAATTAACTAAATTTTTAATTTTAATTTTAAGGGTTTACTTGGTATATTCCTTGAATTTAAATTCATGTAGGGGCCAAACTTTATTAAAGCACTGATTATATTAGCACTGCTTACGAAAATAGTTGTTCGATAGTTATCAAACTATAAAACTTTATACTTTAAGGAGATTTGCAGCATCCGATAAAGTATAAAAATTGTCTCCCAATCCTTCAATGCTGACATTCCCCGTTCGTGCGGCCATATTGCGTAACCATTTATGGTGAGCCTTTATGTTGAGTTGAGCGCCACCTGCCTATTTTACCAACATGCCGATTAATGGGGAGGCTATCTGTTGGAGCAACAGCGGGGAAAAAATAACACGCCCATGCTCGATAGTGGTTAATAAGGATTCTGAGACACTGCGGGTGTACTGCAGTTTCGAGAATATGTAAATATGAAGGGGCATCCTTGAATCTCAGTTCCTTTACGTGATGCATCGTGGTTTTCCCCCATAGAACTATGGAAAGCCAACTTGTCATTTAGAGATTTTATTAATTGTTAATTGAATGGCGAGAATGCTTTGAAAACTCCAAAACATTAGTCATTTAAACCAATCGTAATGCAGCAAAAGGTATATGCAATAAAAAATCTGAAGAGTGTGTTCTGCTATCCAGATGGTTTTTTAAGGAAATCACCAGAAAAGATGCTGAGAGGCAACTTCTGGCGCCCGCAAATAAACCCGGATCTTACCTCATTCGAGAGAGTGAAACTTCAAAAGGTACAAGGGGCGGAGGTAGTCTGCTACTGGGACGGACAGGAGAGCGTTTTGCAGACATTATTATTTAAATTATTATTAAATTCAACTATTAAATTATTATTATTATTTAAAATGATTTGTGCTTTCTGTTTACAGAAATATAATTAAACTAAAAAGTTAGCAGAGTAACAAAACCGTACTCAAATCATATGCTGCCATGATTTTTTATGAAACGTAAATAAAAAAGTTAAAATGTTTGGAGACCGATCGAATTACCATGTATGTTTACCTTTCTGTGCCTAAACGTACAGCACCCATCTGTACACTTGTGTCAGAGGAGCCTTTGTTTGTGGCTGATCTAGTGTGGGTGTGGGTGTGTTATTTTAGGGAGCTACTCCCTGTCAATAAGAGATGTGGACGCCCAGGGCGCTGAGGTGGTCAAACATTACAAAATCCGCTCCCTGGACAATGGGGGTTTTTACATCTCTCCCAAAATCACCTTTGATGACATCAGCAGCATGATAAAGCATTACCACAGTAAGTTCGTCATTATTAGTTTAATCATTATTCTTTAATTTCCTCCTGTACTTTCTTAATTTTATGGAAAGTAAGTTTCATAGATGGTCCACAAACTAATTATGGCAGACAGGTGTATGACTTGAAATTGTATAGCGCTGACCTCCAGATGGTAAATGGTGACCCGTGTCATGCTGGGTGTACAGAACAACCGGACGGCCTCTGTCGGAAGCTGGAGAAGGCATGCGAGAAGCCCAAGGCCCAGAAACCGTGGGACAAGGATGCCTGGGAGATTTCTAAGGAGTCCATTAAGATGGTGAAGAAGCTTGGAGCTGGGCAGTTCGGGGAGGTGTGGATGGGTGAGTCGCGAAGCAAGAGCGACTGTCAACGTGTCCTCACTGACAGGACAGAGCGCTTATCGAATTTCATCTTCACTCTCACTAATACCTTCATTTTACTTCAGAAAATGTTTTACAACTGTCATTGATGGTATATACCTTCTCAACCTTCAAATGCTTTTTTAACAAAAGCCTTTGTTTACCCTTGTCATACCTTTTTGAATACCTTCTGTTTGAAGCTTGACAGAAATAACACAGGCAGGGTAAGTAAATATGTATTATAGTGTTTTTCAAGATGCGTAGCTTAGAGCAATAAGCTCATCTGAAGTGGTTAGGTACTAACGCACAGACCTGTGTTGAGCGTATTGCTGGTCACATGTCAGGCGCTGGGCAGGCCAATGGCAGCTTCCCGGTCCTAGGCGTCGTTTACGAGCGACTTGCTGCTTTATGGAGCAAATTGGCCCGGCGCGAGGCCTGATCCTTATCAGCAGGCACTGCAAGAGGACACGCAAAGAGAGCCAGATTTGCATGAAAATGTTACGGTCTTTCATACACAGTCCTTACTTCGGCTGGCCCTGAATTCCAGGAAGCGGCAGGTTTTGCAAATATACAAATGGAGTGTGGCTTCTTTCATTCTGGTTTCCTCTTGTTTGTTTGGCACCCGCGGCATTTTGGTCCGGTGAATTAGGCTGGCTTCAAGCCTGGCTAACTCAGAGGCCACGCGTTATTATCTAGTCTACGATTTTAATTGTGGTAATTCTGTCGCTATTGTTTTTCAATCCTATGGGGTGGGGTTAACATAGAACGCACCCTACTGTGCCACACTGAAGTTCCACCCCCAATGTCCAGATACCTCAGTGTCTAGTTTAGTCGGGCCGTTCGGTGAAGGTGCAGATGTCGCTCTGTGACAGACCTGTCTGAGCCTGTGGGGTGGTCCTTCACTTCCGCGCGCCCAGGGTTTTTGGCTGGCCCAGCCCCTCGCTGGCACGCGAGCGGAAGCAGGCTTGGGCAGCTTGCCAGCAGGAAGAGGGCTCGCTGTCAGAACCCTCAGATGTGGCAAGTGGCACCGATCGAGGAGGCTGGAAAGGTCAGACTATTGCAAACCGTTTTTTAACATTTTTTACATCTGTATTTTTTTAAATCTCACCAACTTCACTTATGTACTCAGCATTGTTTGACCAGGGACTTTCTCGTTTCCTCTTTCCTGTGCTCAGTAAAAGGGGTGGGGGGGGGGGGGCTGAGTCAAGGGCCACAGGCAGGAAGTTGGGTTAAGTGTCCGTTTGAGTTCCTGCTGACTGCTTCCTGTTTGCACACTGCGGGTGACCGGGTTCATTAATGTCACCTTGGTAGTCTTTGTTTCCAAAGCAAATGAACTATGATGGACGGCAGGGCAGGGCACCTAGGACACCTCTACTTGGCCCTCTACTCACCTCTACTGGTCGCTTTAAGAGTCCTCTAAGGACGGTAAAGTTGGCAGGTGCCAGATGCCTTCAGTGGGGGTGAACCAAGTTATTCTGGGAGTGAATTGTGGCTAGGGTTTGAGCAGAGACAGGACGGGACGAAGAGGACAGCCATATGTACCCGTTTTGGTGACGTCAGCTCGGTAACCGTTTCCCTCCATTTCAGCCTACTATAACAACGCCACCAAGGTGGCCGTTAAGACCCTGAAGCCTGGCACCATGTCCGCCGAGGCCTTCCTGGAGGAGGCCAACCTAATGAAGACCCTGCAGCACGACCGGCTGGTGCGCCTGTACGCCGTGGTCACCAAAATCGAGCCCATTTACATCATCACCGAGTACATGGCCAACGGTAACTTACCTCACGCTGTTATTATTACTAGAAAAACTGCCGACTTTTCTGTTACAAGCACCCTGCAAAGGGGGTACAACACTTATCCTTCTGGCATTTAAACCAGCTTTATAATCGAGTACACAGGAAGTCACAACTAAGATACTCTTTGGTTAGAGTTTGTTTCCAGTCTTGTGTGTATTGTCTTTTAAATAATTTTGTCCTTTTTTTCCCCTAACAGGTAGCCTGTTAGATTTCTTAAAAAGTGAACCAGGGGGGAAATTACTGTTACCAAAACTGATAGATTTTTCAGCCCAGGTAAGAAATGGTATTTCCTTTTGTTTCTGATGACAACACGCACGCATGTTTAGAGTGTACTGATGTTTTGTTTAATGTAAGTTTTTCCACTTCTGTGCCTGAGAAAAGGGAACCGAAAGTTGCACGGTTGCTGACTTGCCTCATTGTTACGTTTTGTCCTGGTTTCCTGGGGCAAACTTTCTCGAAATCGCAATTCCAGTGATCACAAGTTTTTCGTTATTTATAGTAACATGGAAAACATGGACAAAATCCTTCTTCATAAAGGATTACCGGTTTTAGGGAGTGCCCCTGGGATGCAGTCTTAACGCGAGAGTGAAAAACTAAGAGAATTCCAGTCGGATTCTCTGACAGGGAAATGAAAACAAAACCAACCAGATAAGGGGGGAAAACTATGAATGTCTCTGTAAGGCAGCTGCGTTAGTCAAGACAAAATGAGCTGTAACTCCTCTCCGACAACAGTGAAATTCCTGGTTTCGATTCACTTTGTTTCTTACTGGAATAGTTGAACAAATTTCACTAGAAGTGTTGCAAGATGCCACATTGTCGCACACTCTATATGACCAACCATTCAGATTGCATTCAGCCGAGGAAATTACATGTTATATGATATTTTCGAAAGCACCGGACCTAGTCATCGCTTCTCGTTGTCTTTAAACAAAACACAGTATTTGCTTCCCATATAAGCCTGTTCTGATTATTAAGGAGAAAACAGGGGCCCATGTGGTACCTGCCAAACCAGACAACCTTTGTTATTTCATCAATTAGATGCTGCTGTCCATTTGTGATGCTGAAAGAACAAAAGCTAGCTGTTTGATTTTTCTTTCCTAAAGCAAACGGTCGCAATCTGAGCCAAAAAGTCAGTACCACTCTGAGAGGACGACCGCGCTGTTTAGTTCAAGTTCAAGTTTCAGCGAATGCCTCTCAGAGGCCCACAGTGACGCCCAGCGGCCCGATTAAGCGGCCTGTCTGTTCTCGTTTCCAGATTGCAGAAGGGATGGCATACATTGAGAAGAAGAACTACATCCACCGAGACCTGAGGGCCGCCAACGTGCTGGTGTCCGAGTCCCTATTGTGCAAAATCGCCGACTTTGGCCTGGCGCGAGTCATCGAGGATGATCAGTACACAGCCAGAGAGGGTGAGCCTCGCGTGGCCCGCATGTCTTCCCCCGATGCTTTTTAACACATTTTGGCATCTCTGGCCCATCATTTTCTTGCAAGCGGTGGTAGGTTGAGCTCACAAAAAGTGCTGGCAGCCAAACATCGCTGTGGCCCTGATACCATGATCCCTTGGGCATAGGCCACAGGCTGTGCTGTGTTTACACTGAAGGTCACGGCAGGATGAACTGCGTCAGGCAGCGTAAACACCTAAAATTAAAAAATAATACAACCCGCAGCTGCTCATGCAAATGGCCAGCGGGAAGCAGCCAAAACAGGTGCTTACACGCGCCCACACACACACACACACACACACTGCAGTTACCGCTGTGTTTGGTCAGAAAGGGTCCCTGAAGAAAAAACCCCAACTCTTTACTTGTTGCTTCTGTCCTACAATGGAACATTGAGATGTTGCCGTTTTAAAAAATCCTTACAGGAGCCAAGTTCCCCATCAAATGGACCGCCCCGGAGGCCATAAATTACGGATCATTCACCATCAAGTCTGACATGTGGTCTTTTGGAGTCCTTCTGTACGAAATCATCACGTTTGGAAAAATGCCTTACCCCGGTAATATGACCTTATGACCTCTTAAGAATGACCTCTTTATATATCAGCCAACTTGTTTTTTTAAAGACATGCCTATCTATATGGAGATAGCTAAACTCTGCACCATTACAGACTTCAGGATAGCTGTGCTATAGTGAGAGACAAACTCAGGATTAACGCGAAAGCCCCAGTTTAATCAAACAAGTTTAAAGCTATTACACCCTGGTGGCGAAAAACGGTAGCTTCATTTTTCCATCCAAATTGAAAGCTGTGCTGGATATCAGCATTTCCTTAGGCATTAATATGATGTGCCATAACTGAGAGAAAATGGGATTGATTGTAGATGCCTGTTTCTTCCTATAGGGATGAGCAACAGTGAGGTCATGACCTCAGTTCAGAGAGGGTATCGCATGCCCCGCCCTGAAAACTGCCCCGGCGAGCTGTATGACATAATGACCACCTGCTGGAAAACCAAGCCCGAAGACCGACCCACGTTCGACTACATACAAAGTGTGCTGGATGACTTCTACACCGCCACAGAAGGGCAGTACCAACAGCAGCCATAGGGGGCAGTATGTGACAGTTCGCACACGTCTTTCTCCTCTGGTCTTGGGCCTTGAACATGGCTAAACGTTCTGAAAGGGAACTAAGAGTCTGAGCATTTGCTTATTTTCAAGCAAATATTAAAGTAGATTATAGATTTCTTACTTCAAATTGAAGTTACAAAAAAAGTTTATCTAAGACATTTTTAATTATTATGTTTACAACTTTGAATAATAGACTGTGTGTTTGTACATTTCTGCAATAAAATTAAAAAACTATTAAACGGCCGTTGCCGCCTAGCTGACTGAAACCAGCTATGAATCTGATTCCAACACAGCCATTTTCTGTGAATGTGCATGAGTGTTATTTAGGCAAGGGCCATGCTGGTAGGTGCTGGTAATTTATAGGGTAACCATCAGCATACTTCACAGGACATACCCAGTCTTGTGGGTATAACTTTTATGTCTGTTTGATTAGTTGATTACTATGTGTGCATGTAAAATGACTGAATAAGTCTGGATGCAAAGTGGCATGAGATAGTGTGTTTTTGCACTGAAGCGATTTTGAGATGTTTGAACTGAGCCACCAAACCAAGCCAGGGGACCTTGACATGCAGTCTCTTCTGATCTCAGTAAGACATGGTAACGCTAGTGGGCGCCATTTCGCACTAAATCGATTCTGTAAAGAGGCCTCACCAAATCTGCCTTAAAATTGTGTTCCATCTGTCAGCTTAAAAATGTATGTGTATGTAAATTCTGATTCGTACACATATACCATTGTTTAACTTACCCTATGTTCACTGTATGATTAATATTTTAAAAGATGTGATTCTGTTACAAATGTACATACGATTCAATGCAATATGTAGCTTCCATATAATCTTGCAAATAGAATGTATGGCAAAAAGCACAGCATTAATGAGTTACATTTTAAAAGATTGTCATTAAAACCTTTCAAAACACTTTTTAAAGAAACATCTGTTTCGCAGCTGGAGCAAATTATTATTGGACAGAAGGGCTTGACTCATGCCAGGTTTTAATTTGCTGGGCGGCACGCTTGATAACCCTTTTTGCGGCTGTCAGTTTTCGGTGTTGGAATATTTCGAGTTGTCGTCTGATTTTATTTACATTTGTCAATTACTTCCAAATTGATAAAAAATAGCATCCAAATATTGTTGTGTATGTGGTAATCTTGAATAAGAATTACGTTGGTACAAAAACCAACCAAGGCAGTTTGTTTCCAGGACCGGGATTTGGAAGCTCGGCAATCCTCATGGGATGACAGTGCTAAATTAAATAATGCACGTGTAATAAAAATGTCAAAACCTAAAGTTGAAGCGACCGAACAAAATATCTTGTGAAAATAATTTTATTTATATATATATATATATATATACACACACACACACACACACACAAGAAAATAATTTTAAGTACAAGCGGTACAACGGTTTAGTGTGTTGGTAAGATTAAAACAAAAATGAAATCATGGATCGTTAAGAGAAATATCAGTATGATTTTACTAATCCGTTTGCATGCTTTTGACCTGTCCCACCTTTGCTTCATTTGCAAAATGACTTGCACCTGGCTCATTGGTGTTAATTTGCATATGTGATTTAACCCCTACTATCTTTACCTGAAATCAATGAGTGAATTTATGCAAATGTGTCTTTTTACATTACTCATTAAACAGCGTGAGTTTGATAATTGCTGAAATAAACAAAAACACTAATAATAAAATGTTGGCTAAATTGAATCAGGGTTAGGTCAAGGTATTATTTTTATGTTTGTTCAAGATGGTCACCCGCATGCATACAGGTAGATCTCTAACAAGCGTCAATGTTTGCATCCTGATTACCGTGAACATTCTGTAGCGCACTATTACACAAAGGTTTTTGCAAAGTTGCATAGATCTGCAACCTAGCAAATTAAATTAGTCACCGACTTTCACCTGGACGGGGAGGAGGATCAGCTTTATAAATGATGACTTCAAAAAACTTTTAAGAAACAAGTTCACCTTGCAAGAAATACGGGCGAGGCGCATTAGATGTGGCCGCAGATACTAACGAAAGCAGTTGATGACTAAAATTAGAGAAAATGTTGGCATATTTTACAAGCAGGGAAGCAAATTTGGACAACATTCAAGACGCGTTCCGTTGCAACACATTAATGGCCATATAGTCAAGGAATGGACACAAAACGGTTAAGAAAACGATCTTGACAGTTTTTTACAGACATGAAATCCAACACCCAGATGCAAATAGAGGGGAAAATTATGTAAACGTAGATCTAACTATTTATTATATGCGACATTAAAAAAGAATTTCAGGGCAAATTCGCCCAATTAGTTGCAACTACGTTACGGTTTTTTTAGATTCACAAGTAAAAGCTTTTAGATTCCTTCTAAAACACTACACTGTGAGATTGTCGACTTCGAGAGTCCGATCTCTTGTTCGTGCTTCTTTCGGTCGGAAAGTGGGCTGTAAATTACAGTTCGCTTTAATGTCTTTGCTGCGGTACACTGCTGTCGGGGGTCCAGCCGCCGCGTATCCCCCTTTCATTTGCTATTGGCTCAATCTAGCTTTCACGTATACATTTCACTATTATTATTGGTCGCATGAAACCAAATTCAGTTTTCTGATTCGATAGAGATTTTGTCAGTCAACATTCTTGCGACGAGGTGGGAAAAGACGGACCGGGGTTACTATAGGCATGTAGCGCGGTCAATTATTTTAAAGGACATTTTCCCCATGATCTTATTGGTAGATGGAACTGTCAGTAAATTTCAATTTATAATTGACGTGCTTTAGTGCGACTGCGTCGCGGAATGGTTTTTGAGCGTGAGTACTTTATGAGGTTACCCTGAAGTTTGTGTGGTCGCTAAATATTAATATGCTATTTAATCCAGTTGAAATGACGTTTTCCCAGTAAAGCAATATAATATTTTTAGGTTTCCGTTTTCGAAGCATTTCGGTATTCAATCTAAACTGTATTGAAGACCAATGTATTCCGAGAAACCCTTTTAGCGCGGCATGCAAACTAGTAAAAGGGGTTGTTTATCGTTAAGCTATGGGAAATCTTTAAATATTTAAAAGCGACAAATGGGTGACTGACGTCAGATTGGGGCTATACTGTGTCTCCTTCCGTCGTTTTATTCCTGTGGTTTTGAGGTATAACAACCTTCTTGGACATTGAAGGTCAAAATGCACAGTGCTATAAGACGGCGCGTTATTAATGACACTCCCAACTAGCAGGTTACTTGAATATTGTTCTTCGATTGGTTTTCAAATTATGTCGTTTTAAAGGGGGTGAGGTAGAACTAAAATCCGTGGGCCAGGGGTGTAAAACTTCTTCTGGGTTCCGAGTTCTGGAGTCCCCCTGTGTTTGCTGATGTTTGTTCCTACCAAGCAGTTCTCATTCAGAACTGGCTATTTTAAACTTTATGTTTTTGTCCTTAAATATTAAATATTGATATTAGTAATACAAGATTAATTGGTCATTTAATTAAGTCTTATCAGGCTTGCTTGGTAAATGTAATTTCACAACTTATTCTTAACTTGAATAGGCCTATGCATTTTTACTCTCCTCAAGGTACAAATTCACAAATAGAATAAGCTATCCTTTTTTTCCCCCTCACACCTGTAACATGTTTGATGGGAGATGGTCAGTAATAGTTAAGTGTCATTAAGATATTTAAGGTCAGTATTAGAGGGTCTGTAATATTTCGTTGGGGTTAGTAATACAAGTTCTAGGATGTTATGTTGTGCAACCAGACCAACTGACCCTGAATGCAGAAAGCTCCCATGCAAAAAATGTCTTTTTAAAAACGTATCTTGAATATTTTCAGGCTAGAATTTGTCAGTGCGAGAGGATGTCTTCGAACGTACGCAAACTTAGAGATGAGGACAACAATCCTTGCATTGAGGTGACTAATTTAACTTGTATTGTTACACCAGTCATGTGAAGAATGGGTGGCCAGAAGTGGTCACGTACAGCCACGGTGTTTGCAGGCTTCTGAGCTACTTCTCTTCTGCCGTCTGGCTTTCAACCCGGAAAGACGAGGTCATTTATAATCCTGAAATTGCTCCGATTGTATTTAAGCAAAAACCTGCCACCGCTGCTGCCCTTTAAACTCTAAGCTGGCCACCCCTGATGTATAGATATCGATAAATTTCCATTTTAGGGACGATATAAATAACATGAGGTGTGTATGTTGACTTTACTAAATCAGTAGCGTGACAAAATTCTCTTGTCTTCCTATTAATTTCAAGGAGAGCGATGGTTCCAGAAGATGTTTAGATGCCAATAATTACAACAAAGACATGTGTTCTGCCTATTTCTTCAAGTACAAAAACTGCAGGAAATTTTGGGTGAGTGTAGAGTCTTGCATGCTGTGTTGTTAAACCTGACTGAAGTATAAATAAATTGCAGTGGGTTAAATTTAGATTTTTCGTTGCAGTTTCTGTAGATGCTGTTTTCATTTACTTTTAATTATATATCCCATTAAATTAATTTTATTTTTATATGGCCAGGATTCAGTGACCCCACAAGGTATTTAGGCCCTGCTAAGGAATTCTGGCTTGTTTACCTTTTCTTATTTATTGTTTGTTTCTAGGTTTTAGCAGGTGCTGTAATCTATGTAATCTATAACTAAATGCCTAATTGCATAGTGAAAGTAGTGAGTCTGATTTCCACAAGTACATCTCTATGGGAATAATTTATCTAATAGAACTAAAACAATAGGAGCTCTCATTTGGGGGGTGGGGGGGTTATAACCAGTGTCTAATTTCTCTTGCAATCCCCAAACCCCAGCACAACATCATGCTACAGAGGAGAAGGGAGGGTATGAAGCCAGACATGCCCTCAGCAGAGGAGAGGCGCCACATGTTGGAGGCCATGGGAGGGAAACCCTACTGAGCCTGGGCTGGCTGTGTTCGGGGCCTCCCGGGCACCACCGCCATGGGGGTCAGACCCCAAAAAGGGCCCATGGTGGTTCGGTAGCGCCATGCTGTGACAGAACGGAGGAATGAGTGCGAATGAAATGCAGGATCAGATGAACCCGGGACAGGAACAGAACCCGTACCTCGTCAGGTGGCAGAGACCAACCAGTGTGGCGTAAGGGGCTGTTTGAATGCATCAGTCGATGGCTGCCTTAACCGCTAATCGCTCCATTCATTTGATTAAGGTTTGGAGGAAGGGGGAGCTGGTTCTGTTCACATCAATCCTCAATAATATCGCCAGCTAGATACGCAAGTACTACGCACTTAATTTTTTATTGGTAAAAGTGTGTCTGGTTGGTGCAAGATTTACACATTTAGAGTACAGCAGCTTATAAAAATAAATATTTTAAGTTTGAAGTCTCAATGTTAAGTTCTATGTAAGGTGTGAAACCTCAACTTCTGTGGAAAAAAAATTTAAAAACGAGAAGCTACTTTGTTCTGAATAAGTCATGCAGTCTTCTACATTTATATCCCGTTTGCCATTTCCTGTTACTTTTTTTAACTTGGTTTAAATTATTGCTTCATAATTAATCATCTGAATTTTTTTTTTTTTGGCCTGGTTTACAACTGAGTCTTGGGGACATTTCCATTGCTCCTTTGGCCTTATACTGGGAACCAATTTCATTTTAAATAACTGTTGAAAATGTAGTACTTTTTTTAAGAAAAAGTGAGATACTACCGTGGATGAGAAATGCAGTGTGTGACAGTGACTGCAGGTTTCAATGTGGTGTCTTTGTGATGAGGTTCATCGTAAATTTACAATCACACATAAACTGTATGTATCGTAATATTTTAAGCCTTAAACTCCAATAAATTGTTTCTTTCACAACATATATTATTTTGTCCAGTGGAGTTGCATACGATGGCAGACTAATTAAAAATTTTAAGGTTTCCCAGCACCTGCGATGTTAACCACGGTACTCCCTGACGTCTATGCGCTATGCCTGGTTTTGCACTAGAGGGCCCCATTAGTTCATTGAAATAAATGAGGTTTGGCATGCTGAGGAGGTGGACCGTTATGGCCCTAATCAAGTAATTTCTATGGAGGGCAGAAATATGCCTTGCTTTTTCACCACACACAAATGAGGGGAAAAACACAGGTGCCATTAATGCCATCAGCTTTTTTTAATAAACATAAAACATTCAGATATAGAGATTGAGATTATTTGTATATTTTTTTATATAGTATATATGACACTGTTAAAATGACAGGTAAGTATATTAAAATGTACCAATAACAACTGTTCTTATTTAATGGCTTGAGATACTGCCAAGAGCATGAAGAAGCAGCCAAGTAAAATGGACAAATGTTTCTTTTTCAAAGCATATTTTTTGTACTTTTTCAGTCATTACTCTGACAAGAGAAACTTGTCCTGGGGAACATTCATGAGAGAAATGACAATACCACAGATTTGGGTTTTTTTGGAAGGCGAACAGGCCTTCACACAAAACCATTTATAACAAATTAAAAAAAACTTAATTCAGCCTTGTCAAGTGCTAATAGCGAGCTCCTAAGAACACTTCTGTTATATAAAGGAAGGTAGCTTTAGGTAGGAATGGTGGGCCATTCCTGTCTGAGTGCTGGACCCCAGCGGGCCTTGGACCCACGCGAGGTTGCCACAAAGTGGTTCTACTTCATTTGACTTGGGTGAGATTACAGAGATTGTGCGGTACGGGTGCAAACCGGTACATCAGACCTCAGTTATACCTGAGAACGTGTAAACCGAGCTCATCCTTCATAAGACCATAAAACCTGACTAACAGCCTATAGGGAAGTGCGTGCAGAATCAAGATCAAATTAGTCTATTTTCTCATTATTTCAGCACCTACTAACTAAAAAAAAATGTTTATCTCCACAAATGGCTAACAAACAGAATTAGACATACAATAAAATCAGATTAAAACAAACCATAGCAAACAGTTTGCCACGTGTTCTGCGCAACACGCTTATTCTCCAGCCCCCCCTCCCTACTGGGTCTTCTTTCCTCGGCCTTGGAAGGTGTCCATGGCGTTGAAAGCACCACAATAAACCCCCAACTTCACGCCGAGCTTCACAGGCAAGAGGCTGTGGGAGGAGAAAACGTAACAGCTGGTCACAAATCAAAACCAGATAATTGTTCACGTCGTTTGAGCTGAACACAATCAGCCACTCGTGCTACATTCCAATTCTTTATCGACTTTCTGCTGGGTTGATATATTGAGGTACTGCTAGAGGTTAAACCTTAATCAGGTTTATTACTGAATTATCGAACGCTATTTAACATTTTTTCAGTCTCTTTAAATTTATAAATAGTTATTCTAACTTTTGATACCGAACAAATGCTCTGACTTGTCAGAAAGTCAACCTCTTTATAACCCTCATCACACAATCTGTAATGTACAGCTTATTTTTTGCTGATGATCCGGCACGCTTTCGTCTCACAAACACTCTGCAGCACATAGTGATGCACGTTAGCTAATCAGAATCAAGCTCCAACATTCCAACAGTGGAGTTTTCTCCTTGGTGAACAGAACTAAAAATTAGCTGTGCATTTAAACAGCAGAGAGGTCGTTTTAGAAGGAATGACTGGTTTAGTATGTGGGGGAATCTCATGTGGTATTGATGATACCATATTTTTAAAAATGGATACATTCAATAAAAATTAAAAACCCAGTTCTCCATCCGCTTTTCCACCAGCCTTTATTTATGTAATTTATGTACCTCCTTCGCCACTTCACTGTCTGTTCTGGGTGCAAGGGCCGTGCATATGGTACAGGGAATTTATACTTAGTTATACCCTGAATCAGAAAAAGCTTTGTTCATTTAGTGTGGCTTGTATCTGCATGCTTAGTTTTCCATTAATGCATTAAAACCTAACCCTAAACAACGCTTTCACATTATGGTTACGCCACCATGCGTTACGTCAGAGTGAATAAAGAACTACCTATTTACTAAGTGACGTACACCGTAACTAACAAACCATAAGGACTCTTCTCAGCCTCTTTAGGGCATGTGAATAGGCACCGTCTTGAACAGCTTTAAAAAAAAAGTACATGAATGCACTTCTAGTCCATTTTATAAAGATGTAAGGAACTACAAAACTGGAAGCCATATATTAATTTAATGACGATTTAAGAGCCTGCCTTGTGGCCTACGACTTCCCTCTCAAAAGATTGAAGCAAGCGTCTCCCCGAGTACAACATCAGCTATGACAAAAGAGCGGAAGTGTGGGCCACAGGCTTTGTAGTGTTGACAGCGTCGCATGAAACGGACTGGGTTTAAATCTAAACTGGAACACGAGCTGACCTGGATGTGAACATCTGCTAAGACAGCATAATGACATGCCCCGCCCCCCTCTCCAGGTTTGCAGTGAGTCAATTACTAGCCACCTGTCGATGCAGTGCCCCTGCCCCAACAAAAGAAAAAACCACATCCAATTGTCATCTGCCAAATGCAGCTGCATCTGCCAAACAAAGGGAGGGCTCCTCTTATACTCCTGCACGGGCCACAACCAAAAACTAAAAATGGTATTTTGATTTATGAGTTCTTTGTCATTTATAAAGCAATCAAAAAAAAGAAAAAAAGCGCAGTTACAGACTTTACAAACACGATCATAAGCTTCCTGCTTGTGGGTTTCTTTTTTTAAAACGGGCATTAAATTATCAAATCCAATTAATCTGATTATTTATTTTTTTTCATTTTTGTGCAGCCCCAACAGAAAAACAAAACTAACCACATAATGAACTGTACTGACATTCGGTGCAAAATTTTTTAAAAGAAAAAACTTTATTGAATATTGTTCTCACAAAGCACTGACATTTCCATTTGGTCTTTGCCAAAAAAAAAAAGTGCTCACCACCAACCCATCACAAAATAGTGCAATATATTTTCACTTAAATAGGCAAACATGATGTAAGCAAAACACTTCGAATAGTTTTATAGTTTTCTGATATCCATCCACAGTTCTGTCCTTGACATGGTTGTGGCCCACTTGTGATTCTTGTGCCACGAGCCATCGTGCTACCCAATGATATTTAGGGACACCCCACAAGCTATCAGGTTACCCAATGAGATTTAGGGACACCCCACAAGCCGTCGTGCTACCCAATGAATTTTAGGGACACCCCACAAGCCGTCGTGCTACCCAATGAATTTTAGGGACACCCCACAAGCTGTCGTGTCACCCAATGAGATTTAGGGACACGTCACAAGCCACCGTGTTACCCTAGGAGTCTGAAGCCAAGACTATCAGGACACAGCTCAGTGGTGTTTGTAATGACATCCCTCTGGGTTGTCAAACACACCCACATATCTTCCCAGAAGAGTCCCATGTTTCCACGCCAAAGAACTAGAACAGAATTGACTGACAGTTAACTTGAGGCCTTCCAGAACATTATGCCATGTAACCCTCCGGCAACTTGAGAAGACTCAGTTTAATGTACTCCCGAAAGGGCTCGAACCTGGTTGGTACAGGGGGCTAGTAACCGCTGGGTGGTTGCGAGTACAAATCTTAAGTTGGCCGCTAGTGAAAGGAACCTAACTTAAATCATTCAGTAACCAGGTGCGTAAGTGTTGACCTGTCAGCTATATGTAATGTAATATATGCAACACTTTAACAGAAAAAAATAATCTAGATCCACATAAAATGTCCGCTCATCATGGCACCAAGTGTAATTTAATGATGAAGGGAATAGACCATTAATAGCAGAAATCAAGCTGCAAAGCTAATAGGAGTTTGGAACAGAACTGACAAGAGTTTACTGCAGAGTTGCACTCGCAGGTATTTTACTGTGGACTGAAAGTTGACAGGAGCTACACTTTTACATCAGGAGCAGAATTTACCAGGAACAAAGAAAAAGGTTTGTTTATTCACCCGTTGAGTTTCGGCAGTTACAGGTCATTTGCCTGTCTAAGCGAATGGGATTTGACACGTTTATCTCCCAGGCACCCTGAAGCACACACGCCCACACAAGGCTCTGCTCAGGTTCCCGCCTGGCTGCGCCCAGCGTTACAGGTCTGCCTAAGGCACGACTCCAGGAGCACAATAGATAAACCTTGAGTGAGAGGGGAATAAGCGCCGATGTTGTTTCCAACCGCTCTCCATTTCATGTCCCCACCGCCTTGATTTCTGCTTGATTTACCACTATTCCCTTCATCACTAAATTACACTTAGCGTCATGATGAGTGGACATTTTATGTGGATCTAGATTATTCAGTGCTCACAGGAAGACTTCCGCTATACTGGGGTTTGTAAAACGTATTTATTTGGAACCTTCAAAATGCTTCATGGCATGCTTCTCGGCTGGTTGCCAAAGAGACGAGCCAATTCAGAAAGGCCAATTGCGGCACGCGTCTCCGTTCGCTCCTTATCTACCAATGCTTTTAAATCACCTGATACTTTGTATAAGAAGGGGGAGAGGAAAGAGGAATTAAATCAAACTCACTTCTTCAAGCCCATTAAAAAGTACATGCTCTTCGGAATCAGGAGGTACACTTGATTCGTCAGTATGGCACTCACAATCCTCTTCGCCACGTACTCCGGCTCCAAAATGGGCAGCAAACGGGGCCACCTGTGAATGGAAGAACAACAAAAAGAAAAACCTGGTGGAACGGCAACAGATTGAAAAATGAAACGTATCATTTTAAACATTGGATAAACTGATTGAATGAAAAATGTTTGAATTCTTTTTGAGGCAACATTAGGTCCAGGAACCAATCAGCAGCAGTAACATTATTTCTACCCTCCCCACCCAGTACATAGCCTCTTCCTGGTAGAAAAACACTGCATTAACAACGCAGGCCTAGGCACAGCCGTTTGCACTCAGTACAGAGGTAATAACCTAGCACTTAGCGGAGGGGTTACGACAGCTGACATACTTGGTGGAGCAGCCGTCAAACATGCCCGTGTTGATAAAATACGGACAGACGATCGTGGTCTTGACCCCATCCTTGCCCAAAGCCAGTAACTCCAGGGCCACAGATTCGGCGAAGCCGATGGCGGCAAACTTGCTGGCACAGTAATCTAGAGAGGAGAAGTGAGAAAACTGATCCAAAACAAACAGTCGGCAGCACAAATGATTAACCACGATCGCCCAGTTTCCACCCAATGAAGCAGAGAGGACAGGAGGCGCTCATTTTGCACGCGTCCTACCACCCTGTTATGTTGCATTGTACGGGGAATTGTAGTGTAAACAGCAGACCCGGCACAAATGAGCCTGGCCCTCACCTGCCAGCCCGTTGACGCCTATCAGGCCTGCCGAGCTTGCGATGCTGACAAGATGCCCGTGGTTGTTGGCGATCATTGCTGGGAGGAACGCCTTGTAGGTCTTAAAATAAAAATGGTATGGTTAGGCAGCTACATGGCTTTTACAAATGGGACAGAGATGACCTAAACTTAAACACACTGAACGTTTAACACAGTGCTAGCAGCTACGGCTGCCAGGCTGCATTGTGGGCCGGTTGCTTACCCAGAAATGAGCCATGGTGTTCACTTCAATAGTTTTCTCTATAAGAGAATCTGGTGCATCCATAAATTTCTTGCCTGTGACAATCCCCGCATTGTTGATGAGGATGCTGACGTCACCAACTTCTCGTTTGACCTTCGCGGATGGGGAAAAGAGAAAAGGGGTCAGCTAATTGACGAACTGCAAAAAAAGCACAGCTTGCAATGCAGCATTCTCTGTCGCAGATCGACAGCTGGCAAGTTATAAAAACCATTTACTCTGGGGCACAAAGGATGCTGGGATAGCGTTTGTCGAGACAAACGCGAGGAGGGGAGTGAGAAAGGGAAAAGAAAAGCTCCAACAGATCTCTAAACTAGAGGAAGAGAAACTGTGCGCTTTCACATCTCCAAGCAAAAGGGCTGGAAAGGCAACCCTTACAAAATTAAATACGCGTGTGCTTAAACCCGATCAATAGAGCAAGCTAATGTTTAATTTAGCATGCAGTCAGTTAACTCCAAATTAGCAAGTCCTGCTATCCACAAATTTCCTGTTCAAATATTTCCGTCTTTCGCAAGCAAACGGACCGAACACACTTTGTAAAGTCGTTTGGTTAAGTTGTAAAACTATAGCAATCTGTTGAAAGAACAAAGCGCATTCTTGCAAGAGGAAGAAAATATTTATCCAAATCGCAGCTGCTACACTTGGTGGTTACATTTTCCAAGACAGGAACCAAAAATGAAATACCAGATCAGAGAAACATCTATTCTAGCTTGCAATGGGATTGGCAGCTGTAAATGTGGAGGAGAGCTAGAAAGGGAACCAAACTCGTGAGCTGGTTAGAACAGGGAAAGCAGTGGTGCCAGATGAAAGGCGACCCGCCGTGACCCCAGGCTGGGTCCAGAGTCAGGTTTCACATGGGTAAGGCAGCCCTGACCTTTGACACAGAGCCATTCCAGAGCAATGCCACCCCCGCGACTAAATTTGCTTTACTGGATTCTAGGTACATGCCCTACTTTTTGGCTAGATGCTGAGAAATGAAAGCCCAAACTAGAGCTTACTCAAAATCAATGTTACTGAACCAGGCAGACATTACAGGGCCAGATCATTTAACTGCTTTCTGGGAATCAAGGAGGAGATGTTCAGTCATTATTATTCTATAGTCATACAAATGTTACTGCGGTCTGAAGATTAATGAAACTGACAAAACAGTGTGTTAGAATCATCACTGACGATATAACTGATATTTTTTATGTCAAAGAACCCTTGTTTAAGGCAACAAAAAATTCAGGGCAACAGCTTCACAAAAATTATGATTCGAAGAGGCGAGAGTATTTGAATAGACACCTTACCTGGTCGGCGACCCTGTAGACCTCAGTTTTGTCGCTGCAATCACAAACATAGGTATGGACGTTGGTGGCCCCACTTTCCTTCAACAGGCGGGCAGTCTCCTTGTTGCCGTCTGGACTGATATCCCACAGCACCAACGAGACCCCCAGACGGGCGAACTCGATAGCCACGAGCCTGCCTATACCGCTGCCGGCGCCAGTGATCAGTACGATCTCTCCAGTCACATTCTTCCTCCGAGATGGGAGGAAAAGTTTCACGAACGCCTCGATGTTGTAATAGATCGACAGGATCACGATCTGAAGCGTCTCCAGAAAGAAGTTCATTTTGCGGACCTGAGGGACCCAAACGTTTTAAAACACCAAATTAACTTTAGGGTAGGCGCCCTAAAACTTTAAAACCTCGTTTCAAAAGATCAGCTGCACAAATAATTCCCTTCTCAAAATCCAATAAGAAAAGAATGTCTCCTAAAGAGGATATTACTTTGTCTATAAAAACATTTTCATTGTACGCATTCAACCAAAAATATGCCTAAACTGGAATTTTTTTCTCCCTCTCAACACTAACGTAAGAAAACAAGAATTACAACGAAATATTTCAATATTCGTCATCTCATTCGAATCAAATTATGCGTAGAACTCTTCTGAGACCTAAATATATACTATATGTGTGTGTGTGTAAACTTACCACAGCTGGAGTAGCTTCTGTATGGTTTTAAAAGTCTGTCTCTTTAAATAAACGAAGCATCTAGCAGGACCCAGACACGACCTTTGCACTGATTAGTATTTCGAGTGGAACGGAAAAAGCGAAGTTCAGTTGTATTCAAACAGCTATTTAAATCGTTTTCTTCGACCTGGCACACTGGATTTAACTACTTTGGTTGTTTAGTTTAGTTTTTCTTGTTCTTGTTCTTGTTATATTTAAATAATTACTTCCTGGCGAACAGCAACGTTTACTGCAGCAACATAACAAACATCTTCCACAGAGTAGTGTTCTAATGGAACCACAAGGCACCAAATCTAAAGCACAACGTCGACTCGCGCAATGCATCGTGGGCTGTGTGATAATTAATATATTTTCTTTCTTTTACATTTGTCTTAGGGTTGTCTCTTATACGTCGTGTTTTTAAATTTGTAGTAACGAACTTCAGACAGAAGTCGCTTATATA
>JAOYSI010069681.1:0-22373 GCA_025775065.1 Hiodon alosoides
CCCCCCCCCCCCCCCCCCCCCCCCCCCCCCCCCCCCCCCCCCCCCCCCCCCCCCCCCCCCCCCCCCAAGCTTGGCAGCGGTTCGCAGGGAAAATGAACGATTTGTATGGCAGGGTAACTCGTCAGGTTGTGACAGTTCAGCCATATAGATTTGTGGTCCATTATCAAGTTGGAAAGTAGAATGTTGCCGCTGACTTTTTGACTCACATCCCTGATTGCAAGCCCCCCAGAAGAAGAGGGAAATGTGAGAAAGCGTTCTCTCGCTGTTACTCCACTGTTACCGACAATAAGCTGCCAGCTGCCAGCTAGTTGAATCATTGCATCTTTTTCTTTTTCCGTTTAAAATCGAATCAATATTTAGCTTCTCATTCTACTGTTGGTAGTTTCTGTTCTCAATATTATGTTTGTTGCGTTTGCCTTGATGTTTTGTTTCTTTTGTTGAACAGTGACTTCCGCATTTGTGATGTTCACTGAAAGCAAATTTTCTCTCCTTTCAGTATGGTGACCATTGGCCTTCAGTGGACGCAGTCATGCAGTCACAAAGGGCTATCTTTCTAATTTCAGTCATTATGACTGAAGGTGGGTGGGTGGGGGGTGGTAGGAGTTCTATATCTTGTATAATGTTTTTGTCGTTGTTACACAATTAGGTGTATTACAAAGTGGGGTTATCGATTAGATTATTAACATATACAGAATGGGAGTACATTCGGTATAGTTTAGGTTAAAGATGTGCACTTTGTGTGTTTTGACTGGAAAGAACAAAGTTGGGAGGTTGAAGCTTCTGGGAAATACTATACAAGAGTTTACCTGGGAAGATGAGAGAGATGTTTTATTTACAGTTGGCAGTCTTTCAGGGTTGGCTGCGTATTGGACGGATAGGAGACCTATATATTTGGACCAGGATTTGTTTTTGGTCTTCAAGTGTTGGACATCTCCTGTTTTGGCTGAACCAAGCAGACCATTGCATCTTAGTGCTTACTCTGTTGCTCAGGGCCATCCTAGCTGTGGAGAGGCCTAGGATTTTCGCCTGACAACTGTTTTCCAAGGCTCCGCAGCAGAAAAACAAAACAAACACAAGTTCCGTCAATCTATCACATTTTTTTCGTCATAGCATATTTTCACAGTTGAATTATCACGAAGCACTAAAGAGGCTGCATTTTCCAGCAAGAATCAAAAATCAGTGGAAAAAAAATCATATTTCCTGACCCCAGAGGCAGTGGGGAAAAAAACTCCTGGGAAATAGCATGATAGGAAACAGATGGCAGAAAATAGATGGTAAACAGTAAACAGCTGAACAGTTTCATCACTTTCTGGATGGATGGAGTGTGGGTTCGTTCTGACTTTCGATTAATGCGTCTTGCAAAGTAATGCTGACAAACCTCAAGTTATCAGAAAACTGTTTAAACTGCAATAATTTTGCACGGTATTCTAAGTGTTAAACATATATAAATATGATGCAATGTTAAATATTGTTGTCTAATAATAAATACATATCTCATTATACACAGATCTATTCCAATGAGACGCAACTGAATTATAGACAAAATTGCAGATTCCTAATGTGGCCAATTATTTTTTATCAGAATCACATTATAAAAAACTTTAAATAAGCATATAATAACCGATACAAACTTTTGGTGGTTGCAATGTCACTTCATATGGGTGGCGAACACCAACTTTCTACCCCGGGGCAAAACCTGTCTCAATAACAGGGTTAGGGCTTTTCATGCAAAAACAGACAAGTGCTGTGACCGAATTCTCGCACAATTTTGATCCAGTCACTAAAGCCTTTCATGCACCAGTATTTTAGCACAGATATTTAGTCTGACAAATGCGAATATCTCCAGCGATGAAATGAGTTGGGTCTGGAATTCCCATAATGCCACAGAACTCCACCGGCCAATTAACCTCAGGTTAGGATTTAAACACGAGGAAGCCAGAGCTTCCTGGAGGACAGAGAGAGGAAATAAAGACGAGAAGAAGGAAATGCTATTTCTTTACAACTTCGGGTTTTTGTTTCACCATTCGTGTTTGTGTTCTGTTTTTGTGCAAATGATGTCTACTGTCTCAATTTCCTCAATGTCGATAAACAGGGCTTCGATCTGGGCGAACATATTCTCCAGTATCAGATCGGTTTTGGTCACCTTCACAGCAATGGGCCTGAGCTGTATGGGGGTGCCGTATTGGGAAACGGCACTGCGTCGTGAAACATTGAGATCGAGCCGTTCAATTCGGGCCATTTGCTGCGTTCGCTAGACACCAGGGACGATCGACTGGCACAGCCAAATGCTGAAATTATGTTTGCCAGTAAACTGGAATGTGAACTTCCGTCACACATTTACGATTTCCCAGAGTGGTCTGCAGCACATCCAGTTCAAGCAAGGTGCTCCCGCCAGCGTGTCCGCTGTTCCTCGACCCTTAAGCGGATTTCATTTACGGAGTGGAGGTGCCGAGGGTGTGACTGTTAATGATTGGCTGACATCAGAGCACAGCACTGCCTGGGTCCAAAAAGGCCCTCAAATGTTTTTGGGGTTTTTTTGGGTGGGGAAAATGAGGACATTGGATGCGATGTGGAAAATCTGTGGCCCTGCGCTTTAATGAGATTCAGTGAAATAAGAATTCAACAGCGCATAACATTATTTAAATGCCTTAATATGTGATTTGTGTTACTTCACCTTTGTTCACAGCCATTTAAATCACTGTCTTCCTTTGACTTGTTGAAATGATTCATCCTGAATTTTCCATTATATGATATGATTTATGATTACTCATACTTTTTGGTTGTGGCATAAGGACCAGAAAAAAGACTTGTGCTCACTTGGTTTATAGTGTGCTAACTTTCACTTTACACAACGTTAGAGTGCAGCACACTATAAATACAAATGACCCATTGACTTGAATGGAAATTAAAATTACTGAATACATTTTTCAATGAAAATTCAAATGCACAATTCCAATCTCAGGCAATGTAAAATATGCAGTTGGATAATTTTACATATTTAGCGGAAGTCTGAATGATAACAAACAGCAATAAGAAACCCTCCAGAGAGAAGACTCAGTAAGTAACCGTTGGGTTAAATCAGAATCATAATGTTATTTATAAACAACATTCGAGTCCATTCGTGCTTTTTATTTCTTGACAAATGGAAATTGGCTGCTAGGTTATTTTACATCTTATTTGGTTCAGAGAGTTTAGAATGGTGTCTTGAATTGTCTCTGAAATAACACTGTTCATAGTGCGCTGGAATCTGAATATAATAGAAACCTACAATTTCTACAAACTGTTAATTGATTAATTGATTAATGAAGTGGTCATTCAGCTTATTGGAAATCTGCAGAGGCTTTGCTTGGCTCTTTTGGTTGTGATTGACATTATTTTCAGGACCGGAATTATAATTTCACAAAATTATTCTTAACTTTATGGTATTGAATTACTCCACTGATGCGTATAAAAGACTTGAATCTAATAGTGAATATTTCAGACAGACGCAGCCGAACGAGAAGTGTCACGTCAGTATCTTCACATCTCTCAAGAGGAATACAGAGCCACAGATATGATTGTAAAAGGATCGACCGTATCTGAAACATCAAGTCTGAGAGAAAGAACAAGGATGAGAGAAATCACCATGATTTTTGTTTATTCATTTATTTTAATTGTTGCATTAGGATTGAGCTGTCAACGCTGACTTGTATTTCGTAAAAAAAAATGGCAAAAAAAGGTTTGATCCCTGTTTGTTTGAGAGGCACACATTGTTGTGTTTACATTTCACTTTTACATGCACATTTCCTAAGGCTGCCTCACACGGTGGCAAAGTACAGCTACAACAGATAGATGGTTGCCGTTCTGGTTTCACTTACATTTCACATTTACATTTCAGTCATTTAGCAGACGCTCCTCTCCGGAGCGACGCACAAAGGTGCCAAAGTTTGCGATATAAGACAGTGGTCTACCATGAGCTATTGAAAAGTGCTACGTAGGAGGCAACATAAAAATCAAGACTCTTACAACAATCAATATAGGAGAACCAAAATGCCAGACCAGGGGTAGGCCTTTGTTTTCATTAGTCTGGTCCTCGTAACCTGTTTATAGTCACTGCTTACAATGATGTACTCAGTATGCAAAAATAAATATGCGCATAAATGTTATTTTGAGTCCACCATTTCTCACTACTATACTGCCCTAACACCACCCTCCAGGCTGATATCCCCAGTCCCCATATAGAGCGATCAATGGAACATAAGAAACAGGACCGACTCCTGATAAAAGCTGCCCGCCCCCTTACAATGTCTGCCCCAACCACTCATCATATCGATCTAGAAGCCCTATTGGTCCACAAGTGCAGGCCATAAGCTGCGATTGTACAGGTCTGGAATCAATTGAATTTCTTCCGATGGTTTTTGTCCTGACATGGACATCCAATATATTTGGCATTTCATGAACTCCAATAGAGGACTAAGGAAGGCAGCTCAAAATGTCCAGTTTCTAAAATGGCTCAATTAGAGAACGCAAGATGTTGAGGGTGTGCTTCAGTAATTATTAATTAATACTCTACAATCATTCTAATACAGGTCTGAATACTTCAATTTATTTCTATTGACCCTATACCAGCTTAAAGACGTGTGACTGTTATGTGGCGGAGATCATGAAAAATGCACGTCGTTAGAGGCAACGTTCAGCACCCTCAACTTCTTCAGCACTAAGTGTTAGCTTGCTTTCCCGATGTCCCTCGGGGTTGTCATTCCAGGCATCACATAGCTTGTGTGAGGCTCTTCTTTGGGCCATGTTTGTCTCTGAGAACTGTAAATGATCTCAATGCCAACAGGGGAGGCATTGAGCCTGATTGGTTCCCTTGGGTTTTCATCATTGTTTGTTTTCGCCACTCCGCCATCGAGTTGGATTCAGGTCCAATTGTGCAAGCTTTGGTGTATAAACCAAGCTGTTGCAAACAAACCAAGGCAAATTGAGGTGACTGGTGGGGGAAATGGTCCCCATTTGAGTACTCCATCACAGAGGAATCCTTGAAAATGACTCAAATAGCTGCAGAGTTTAATGAGGTAAATATCCCCAGTCTGTAGCTCATGGCCCATAAAAATACAACTCTGAGTTTGTGGTTTGGTTTGTTGGTTCTAACAGTTGTTTGGGTAAATAGGGGTGAGAAGATTGACACCAAAGCTGCTTTTGATACCATGATTTGTTTTCTAGTACATATTTTTTACTATATTACTATATTACTATATAGTACATTCCCCCCCCCAAAAAAAAATGTATCTGTTACTTTATTATGAAAAAACATTTTTTGCAAGAATTGAGAAAATTGCACAAAACTGCTCATAGCAAAGCACATATATGTTTACCTCGACAGTTAAGTGGAATCTAATCGGATTTAATTTGGAAATTACGATCACAAGCAATTTTCTGGTCAATCAAGTGAGCTTGAAAAATCATACTGCCCATGGCTGGAAAAATGTGATCTGGTTTGGATTTCTTTGCAATGTTGCTAAATGCCAAGAGTAAAATAGCAGAACCCCTCTTACACCCTCCAGGATAAACAGGTCTAATATAACAAAATATTGTTTTAACTTTGTTACAGAAATGCTTAGGTACTGCAGATTTGTACACATCAAAACTTGGACTGCAGTTCCTGTCCAAAAAGAACAGTTATGTCACTGGATTTAAAAAAAATAAATTGTTGCATTTCCTTTTATAACATAAATATAATATAATTTCTATAAGTTTGCATTTTCAGCTCTGGGGCAATCCACAGCAAGCTATCTGGTTCTGTCCGTGATAACGTTTAAACGTAAAATTACATGATTTAAAATTGAAATAAAAATGAAATAAGATCCCCTCTTGATTGCCTAGCCGTCTGAGACACTAGCTGTAATCTTACTGCCATTTCTGCTGTGGCGGCTAACCCAATGCTACCTGAAAATACATGAGATGGATGCAGTGCTAAGCGGAAAGACACTGTGCTTATTGAGAATGAGGAAAGAGCTGGTTTTCTCGCCAGTTTGGTTCTCTAGGGAGACAGCGGAACTACCTGACTGTGCCTCCAGCTGTTCTTGGGCCAAAACAGCACAATAGTCTCATACACTCGTGCCAAGCTAATACAATGGGTGGGAATTTAACAGTAATCTATTAAAATGTATGACTTATGATGACACCCTTGATCTTGAAACATGCGTGCACACTAGGCTCTTGAAAAATAAGCATATTCAGATTTGCTTTTTTTTAACGTCTGTCTCAGAAAAAGTATTACTCATCACCGTCATTCCTCGCGTCTCACTGCAGACCCGGCGCGGAATTCACTATGATCTCGTTTTATTCTCTTACCAGTAATCAAGCTTATATGTAAACTATTTGTTTACTGCAGTTGAAGAAGCATCTCCATTGGTGTGAGCACGAGGGTCTTCTACTTTCTCCCGAGACCTTTTCTCTCAATTAAGCTCCAACAGTGTTACAGTCAGACATCCCCCTTGTGTAATAATTTAATAGGATGACTAATGTATTTAATATCACCACCTAAAGTAGGCTTGCCTTTGCGGCCCTTTGATAGTGATATGTGTGAAAGTTATTTTCATGATGTGAAGCAGAGCTCCAAAGACCCTCTGGCGACTGACAGCTGAGTGTCCGCCACGAGAAAGAAGACCTTTGACGGAAATTAAGAGTCCTCTCAGATGAAGGGCACTTTGCTGGAAAGCTGCAAGACTGTATTAGGAGTGTGAAAAGGAGACCGGTCAAGGTTTAACCCGACCGAAATTCCAATGTAAATGTACATGATCTGAAGCTTTAAAAAATCTGACCCCAGATTCATTCTGTACGAGAGGAAAATGTGAAATGTATGAATATAGGTGTGTATAACTGCAGAAAGCAGAATTCATAATTAAGTCTCCATAATACTGTTTTTGTTTTTTTGTGTAAGAAACTCAATGTCCTGGTCTTGAGCGTTTTTTTACGTTGTACGTTTGTTTTCCGAACGTTTTGCATGGTTGATTTGTGCCCTGGTGTCTGGTCTGAGTAGGCACCAGGAGTACTCTGTGTATGCGCTCTGCCGGTACACGCTGTGATCACCAATACGATTTGGCCAAAGACCATGAAATATCCAGGTAAGCGGAATAATAACAAAGCAAGGTTCTGCTTGAAAGCATTATTGTATTATGTATTGAACAGACGGTAGGCGGTATGCTTTTTCCTGTTCTAATAACATCAGTGCTCAAAAGTTTGGATAAAGATTGAATGTTTCTTGTTGTATTTACATTACTGCACAGCGCAGGGGATGTATATTTTGTAAGGATGGCGACTGAGCTGAAGTGAGAGAAGATCCTGCTGCCGCTGCTCTTGTGAAGTGTCTCCTCCACGGCCACCTCCGCTGCCGTAAGTTCTCGAACCTCCCGGCCACGGGGACCAGCGCCGTCCCAGATCCTGGATACACCTCACAGATACGAACACAACATCCACAGCTACGATCTGCGACATCAAACCGAAACGAAGCGCCTGCATTTGTCCCTGCGTGTCCAAACTGGACCGAAAATAACTGAAATGCTATTAGACAACCAAAATAAATCGCTGTTCCAGCGCATGGCGAGCTAACCCTGGCCATCACTACCGCCAGCCCACATCCCTGTCTTCCTTATCAAAACTCAATTAGGGAAACCTTAGGGAGGGACAGTACGCTCCTGGCTGCACCAAACAAAACTGAAAAAATCTTGTGTGTCTGTGCAGCTCGTGACATTTAACCATTCATTTAAATATAACTTTCAGACAATCTGATCTGTTTTTACACATGGAATTTGGACTCCTTTGCCTAACGCTCTCGAACAGTCAGGGGCTGCAGTTTTCAATGATAAGTGAAAAGATCCTTTCATGTACACTCAATTATCATAATATGGTAATCAATGTGAGTAATCACACAGTAATTTAGAGGTGACATATTGATTATGTAATCAACATATATAAATGTGAAATGATGTGATGCACTGGTGATTAAGATAAGCTGATCATGTGAGAATTGTAAAATTGTAAAATTGGTCGTATGGAAGTATAGAAACTGGGCCTCGGTCAGGCCTTTTCAATACTAAATCGTAATGACGGAGTGAAGTCAGGTTCTCGGTCTGCGTTGATAGGGATCAAAGCCGTCTGGCCGGGTGATGGAAGGGTGACGGACAGGTGGTGAAGAGACAGAAAAGGAGCTGGCAGTGCTCCTGGGAGACCTTCTGTCCGGGTCATGAGCGGTCCCAAGGGGCAGCAGCACTTAAACACGACCGTGCTTAAACACGACCGGGCTTAAACACGACCATGTTTAAACACGACCATGTTTAAACACGACCGGGCTTAAACACGACCGGGCTAAAACACGACCATGCTTAAACACGACCGGGCTTAAACACGACCGGGCTTAAACACGACCATGTTTAAACACGACCATGTTTAAACACAACCGGGCTTAAACACAACCGGGCTAAAACACGACCATGCTTAAACACGACCGGGCTTAAACACAACCATGTTTAAACACGACCATGTTTAAACACGACCGGGCTTAAACACAACCGGGCTAAAACACGACCATGCTTAAACACGACCGGGCTTAAACACGACCATGCTTAAACACGACCATGCTTAAACACGACCATGTTTAAACACGACCGTGCTTAAGCACGACTGGGCTTAAACACGACCATGCTTAAACGTGACCGGGCTTAAACCCGACCAGGTTTAAACACGACCAGGCTTCCGGTTCCCCTGTTGCGCTTCGTTGCTCTGCGCGTGTGACCCTTCCCTGCCCGGGTGCGAGACGCACACAACAAGCTCTTAGAGCCTGCACTTTGCCTAATCCTCTCTCTAATACTAATCCTCTCTATGTGGTACGTTCTGTCACACCTCACACCGCGGCTGTTGTCTCAGACACACGGGCAGCTGGCGGAGGCCGGCTGGCTCCTCCCCCGTCCCCCACTGTAACCACGCCACCTGGTTGACTTCACATCGATGAGCACGGAGACCGCAGGGACCGAGCTCTGATATTAATAGACTAATCACTGTGTTGCAGGAGTTGCGTCCACTGGCCTGTGTTTGGCCTGTGTTCCCATTTGAGAAAGCCATTGACATTCATTAGTTCGACCGAAAAGATCTCGATTCAAGCTACCCGAACCCCAAACTACCACGGTTCAGAGTTCAGAAAGCTGTGAGTAGCTGCATCCATTGAAGTAAGTAAGTTCACAAATAGGCAGTCCTTTGCCAAAGCATCAGATTCTTTTTCCACAAACTTTCGCGTGTTTCGATTCTTCACGTGACCTCACTCACCCTTCCCCCACGTCTCATACTTCACTCTTAAACTGAAATAAATAACCTTCCTTACAAATCTTCCTTTTCATTCGCCTTCTCGTGCCTCACGCCCCATCACCGTTAATTAAGGGCCTGCCACAGACATACTGTCAGCAACCTCCAATGCTGTGCAGATAAGGGATTAGCTGATTATCCCATTCAAGTGGTGGTGTTTTAGCAGAGCTGACTTTCACAGTTCAGGACAGCAGAGGACAAGGAGCTTAAGCACTGCACAGTATTAACAACGCATTTTCTTTACACCTTAGCACCAAAGGAAAACTGAAGTGAAAAATTGATGATAAATTAGCACGTTAGCTAGATACAAAATTAAGACGAACGCAGAGCAGACCTCCATTACTCGCTGACCGGAAACTGAAATTACCCGTAGGCTAATTTTTCACTGGACAATACATCGGTGCTCAGAAGGATAAACCTACACAGTCTACCTATGGCAGACATGACCACAGAGGGGGCAACTCTCGACCCTCATTTGCCTGAATGGGGTTAAATGGCAATAATTTAGTGGCAATTTCAACCTCCAGATCATCTGAGACATAAATCTAGTTTAAATAAGGGACCCTGAATTGGAGAAGCGATTTCTGAAAAGGAATGAATGAACCAACTGAAGGGTTTCGGAAACCAAGAACACTATAGTGGGCATTTAAATTCAGGACACTTTCATGAATCAACTATTAAAGGACGTCTGCTTGACAAGGCCAAAAAACTGTCTGATAAAGAACCTGTAGGTTGTTGTTATTTGATTCAAATGTTTTGGAATTAGGAAGGACGAAAGAAACCACAAATATCTTTTGCAATAGTATCTCTGATTACACCCAAGCAGTGTTGATTGGTGGAATGATCCATCACTGGAAACTGGTCATTCAGGCAGGGCCTTTTCTTGGTTTGTTTCAGGAACTCTGAGGCCAACCTGTTGACTGGATCTTATGCGGCAGTAGCAGAGATAACCATGAAGCAAATGTGAAGAGGGCCCCCGTTCATGTGACCACAACATGTCAGGCAGATCTTCGAAATGCACCAAACCTCGCTAAGCTGATGCCACTCTAAGCCTTTCCTGCTTCTCCTGAGAGGAAAGGAAGCGGTGCGGCTACTGAACGACACGGAACGCTATTATGCAAATGAGGACATATGGGATTGGCCGGTCACGTAGCAAGCGGGTCCATCCGACAAGTAATAAATGGCAACGCCCATTGGGAGGCGGGGATATCGATAACCTGCCCGGCTTTGGAGAAATACCGCTCCCAGGAATCTCGCATTCCTTGACACTTCGTTCTGAGTAACAGCCGTTCGTCTCTCGCAGGTCTCGTAACAAAGACATCATACAGTCGTTGAACTCCAAATGGTCACTCCCTAAAGTAGCAGCAGTCGTTGACGTACCACCCATTGCTGACAAGCCAATTCTGCCTCAAATTATTTCCCCTAACAGAGAGATTTAGAGGGCATCTGTCTATAAACAGAGCATTCCTTTTATACAGGCCACTGGGTGTTAGATATATTGCAATTTGTTCTGGGAGTGAATGAGGCACAGAAGCAAATTAAATTGCTTGTTCAGCTGGAATGTAAAGTATGGTCAACTTTTCAATTTCATAATAATTTTTGGAGCCGTGAATTGAACTGAATCACTAAAGAATGTTATTTTCAATGGATCTTCAACTCTAGGTGGAAAGAAGGACATTTGATGCTAAATTCTAAGCGACAGTAATTTAAGATATAATTATTTTTATCAATGTCGATTTTAAGTTTTAAATTGCCTTCTCAAAAGGTATAATTTATTTCACAAATCGTGTTCTTTGTTGTTACTGCTGGAACAATCCCTAAAAAAATCTAACGTAACCTCATCATTTTCTTCTGAGAAAAAAAAATTACATCCAGTATTTTTAAGTCCTATGGGCCATTCATTTAATCAAGCAGTCCAATTTCTCCTTCTTATACTGCTAATTCATTTTCAATACTAATTTATTTCTATTCAAAAGAAATTCATGCTCAAAATGAATTAAAATTAAATTAATGCAGGGGTTCAATTTTTTAAGTATGTATGGCAGGTCCTGTTTTTAATTCCTTCCATCAAAATATCCATATTTCACCGTTAAACATTGTTTCCAGTGGCATTTGTCCAATCAGTGATTTAACGTGGCATATGGCGTGTACCCATGTTTCTCCCCTGATTGTATGCAATTTCTTTAAGTAGTCCTGGGTCAGAAAGACTGCTAAATGAATGAGAGTAATGTTAAAATGCAAACAGATACTAAATGAAATCTTGGACTCAACTCCGCATTGAGTCAGCTGAAGAGATGGTTGTGTGTGTGAATCACTGGCACTGTTTTTTCAACCTCGTTGAAAACATCCGTACAATTTTAAGACAAACAAAGAGGTTGGATCTGAAAGTCCTTCGGTAGACCACAAAGAGGGGAATGTGCAGTAATTCAGGATGAAAACACAGTGCCTTCCCTCCACAAGTTCAATCCATTACCGTTTGACAAAAAATTACTCCCTCAAATTAAACCTTGCTTCGGACATATTTGGCTGTGATAAAAGGCTATTACTGTTCTCTTTGCTGTAGGGCTCCAGAAGCAAGATCAACGCCGTGTCAGGCTATTCATTAAAGGGGAAGTAGAATTACTGGCCTGGTATTGATTAGAGTTCGGGGGGAGTCTAGCTCAGTCTAGTGGTCATCTCTTCATCTCTGCAACTATCAAAGGCCTGAAGAATTAACAAGTGCCAGTGGCAATCACTACGGTTATTGAACATTCTGCCCACGGCATGTGGTCAGTAATTTCCTACTGTAGCAAGGGGTGTCAGGGCAAGGATAATTAAGCAAACTCAATATACTGAAACGCGGGATCCACATATTAAAAAGGCAGGGGTTAGAGAACATTCTTTAATTTAAAAGCTGATAAAGATGTCTGTGAAACCAGGAAATTCGGCTTTGGGCTGGAGAGGTTCTGAGAGGGTTTATGAGTCAAAGCCAAATAAAATGGGAAGAGCGGGGCTCGGTATCTTCTGGCTGGCATTACCGGCCACTGCAGGCTCACTTGTTTGTGTGGCAGCGAGATATCACTAAACTTAGAGGAGATGTGTGTGTCACTCCACAGGAGAGGGAGAGAGAGAACGGAGAACACCCCCCCCCCGCTTCCTGGCAACAGATAATTGATTTAGCTGGGATAGATCTGTAGTTCTTTCTTAAGTAGTTAATTAACTTAAGTTTTAATTTGGTGTCATGAACTGTCAGTCTTAATAAAGCTGTCAGGAACTATTTTTGACTCATGGACCAAAACCGAATTAAAATAAAACAGGAAATTAAAAAATAAGTTAATACAGGAAATACAAAACTAAGCACCATGTGGCAAATTCCAAACAAGATCAGAAGCATACTGGTCTTACAAACAAAGCAATGCTAACTCTGCGTGTGGGATCTGTGGGGCGACAGAATGGTCCCACACAAGAAGGTGACAGATCTTAATTGAATAATGCTGCATTAGAGATAAAATTCCTTTCCCTGCTTAGATAATTAACTGTGCCTTTTATTGTGCTAAATGTGCTAAGACATTACTCAGTATTATTATATAGATCTTAAGTAGGAATATCAGCTTTAACCAGATAAATTGCTGTTTATAGGCTATGTTGCAATTGTGTTTTGCATGACACTGCTTCCTTTAATTTGACTTTTTAGTATTAGAATGGTACCCAAACTACTTAAGCCTCTTAGCTAAAAGACACAGGAAGTGACCGCTGTTGCGAAGAGGGTGTTATAATCCTTCAGCAGTTCCTATGTTTCACAGGTGCCACAAATCACATTAGACAACAGAGCAAAGCTTTCCAGGCCCAGTCAAACTATTTTCAAAACGGCGAGAGTCTGTCTACTTATGTTTACAATCCATTAGGATCCGTATGCATACAATATCAGGCATTCACTTCCCAGGTCCTGTCTGTTTTTTTAGTAAGAACTTTTAGCACCAGTGTTCCAGCCCAGAAATCAGGAACAAAGATATTTACATTGTGCTAGAAATAATTTACATTATGTTTGTAATCCCTGCGTATGGTATTTTGCGAGGTGAGATGAGCCACAATTATTTGAAATAAGAGCTTGTTGTGAACAGGTTTGCTATGGACAAGAGCAGCTAAACAAGCTAATCATTGCTGTTGTCAGAGGTGCTGCCCCTCGAACGTCGTTGAAGGGAGCCGCGCTCAGCTCAAAGTCAGGAGACCTGTGTGCTGAAACACGTTGGTCACATATTCAGTTTTTAATTGGAAAAATTATTAATTAGAAAAACATTGTGTTGATGTGTTGTGTCGGTCCATTGACTGCAACTTGCCGGAAAACACCAGCGCGGTTACGTCACGCAACAATATAACAGGGTTTCTCTATTACTAGTATTACACAATATGGTGCCATGGTTGTCCACTCCGTTGGACATGGGGAGCGGCCTATTGCTGCAGACCATTTGAGAAATAGAGAGCCTGTATTTCATTACATAGTAGTGTTAAAATTTGCATTACATTCACAGTTAATTAATTAGGCCTATTTAACATGATTGTCACATTCATTTCTGCTCATGCAATGCATAATGTCCTAAAGACAACCTAAAGATAGTAATTAAATTAAACTTTTTTGGACTGTATTAAAATAAAAAGCTTCACAGCTTTAATTAAAATGTGGGATTTGTTTGTATTCATGTGTAGTTTTCCTAGTCAGTCAGTCAATAAAGTAAAAATGTAATTATCAAATATGCTGCATTCGATTAATTGTTAAAAATAAAACATTTTCCAAAGCAGCTAAGTAAGGCAAATCTACGAGGTGTAATCCCAGGTCCCTCCTGGATAGTTTCTGCTCTCTGTCATGTGGAGTGGAAATTAAGATCCACCTCTATCACAGAAAGAGCTAAGAGCTAAATATAAGGTAAAGAGCAACTTTATTGCCATCTACTGGTGGAAAAAATGCTGCATATAGAATTCCAATAGATTTATCAGAAATGGGCATGGTAATAACACAAAATTAATGTAATAAAACAAAGTCAAACTGTCCCTGGGCTCTGGTTAACTGGCCCACCGTTAATACCGCATATACTGTGAATATCAGTTAATGCAGATTGTCACATTGCGACAGGTTCTTTATGCTACGAGTCAACACTATTTTGTGAGTTCACCAATCAGAGTACATGTTCCCCTGCTCTGTGACGTTAATATAGTCATGCAATTTTGCTTAGGGGCAGTTTAAAATCAGCGTTTATTGTGGCTCGCAGCTCCACATATGGACAATGTACCCCTGCTTTATTCACAGCACAGAAGGTGTGTGACCCAAGACAATACTGAATTTGTATCAGTTTCCCTACAAGCAGAGCTGTCCAGATTAGCATGAAAAACAAGAAAATAAAAGTTAGCTGGCAAGATATCATTGTCCTGGGTGAGGTTAGATGCATCTCTCATTCATTCAGACTCGCTGTGTAGGTGGAATGTGCAAGTTGTTGTTCTGATCACATCACTTTTGTTCAATTTCTCTGCCCCGCACTCTGCCTTAAATTTCCATGTGTTTCCAGTTAATAATTGTTAATAGATTAAATAAGGGAAAGGACAATTGCAGCTGCTTGTTATGTAATAGCTATATTTTCTACTTTACAGTTAAAATCGGCTATGCATGTTTCTTCAATACATATTCAAACATATTGTCACCTCAAATATTTGACTGGGGCCAGTCTTATAGAACATATCAGCAGAGCCAATAAATGATTCACGATGAATGACAGAATTTAATGCAATAAATGCTTTTCGGTAATGATGCTTTTGATTCTTTTTCAGACATGTAGAATTTCCCATAAATAGATTCAAATTTTCTACTGGTTGAAAATGGGCATGTTAAATTTGCTTATTGCTTTTTTTAACTAATTGGTTCTGTTTTTCCCTATACTGCAAATCCAAGTAACCTCGACTTCGCATTCCCCATGATTTGGCTAATTGTTTATTTATCATTTCAAAATAGACTATAATAGACCTGCAAAATGTGCCAATAAACTGTTTGTTTTGGAGTGGAACCGTTAACCAGGCTCTACGGAGCTGGGTTGCCTTCCTCAGCTGTCATTCAATTTTTTCATAATAAATAAATAATAACAAACGCCCACCTGCCCTCAGTTTGGTTACATAACGCAATGATCATTTCAACACGGAGGGTAAAGAATTTGTTGAAGAGTTAATGTATCTTCAGGGTTAGCATCTGGATGAAACTTTTCAATTAAAAAAAAAAATGTGAAAGACATCCCTAATCGCTTTCAAAAGTCCCCATTAACTAAATGGTTTGAACAAATGATTTACCCCTAACAGGTCAAATCTGAGAGACACCGCAGTCTCTCAGTTATGTGACAACACAGAGAGCCACAGAGACTCAGAGACTAACAACTACCTCCAGATGAAAAACTCTCCAAAGGCCCTGTCAAGCTCCGGAAATATGTTGCCCCAGAAAGCCAGGCTACACTATTATGAGTGGCAAATTTTCCATTTCAAACTCTGCTGGAAAACCTTGAAGATTAACACCTGGTTCCACTTAATCTACCAACCGTTGGGCTTCCGTTTGCTTATCTCTCCCAGGATGCACTTAGACAGTGCCTCCTCTGACTTAAGTCGCTTCCCCACTGCAGGGCTGAGCCGCACTAGGCCGTGAATTTCACAGATCTTGATTCATTTCAATTTGCTTTTAAAATGAGCGAGGGAGGGGCAGAAGATGATGTCTTTGGTTCTAGCTCTGTTCTGCTGCATGAGGGGGATGATGTCGTGAAAATTAATCTGTACTTCTGTATGAGGGGGGCGATGTCATGAAAATTAATCTGTACTACTGTATGAGGGGCACGATGTCATGAAAATTAATCTGTACTACTGTATGAGGGGGACGATGTCATGAAAATTAATCTGTACTACTCTATGAGGGGGACGTTGTCATGAAAATGAATCTGTACTACTCTATGAGGGGGACGACGTCATGAAAGTTGATGTTAATGGAATATTGCAACACTTAGCTATGCATGCTTCGTTCTGCAGTGGTGCTCTGCGTTTCTGCTTTGGTTTAGCTCTAAAGCAACCTGTGTCCTAAAGTAACCGGCAGACCATTGAGACCAAGCACAGCTCTCACGGTTTGACATGCCGTCAAAAACCTCATGTGAGAATTCACTGATGCTATTGAAGGGCCTGATCCAGAGCCCTGTCTCATGTCAATATAACCACGTAAATATTACATAACAACGACATATGTGCATGAATGTTGATAGCATTAACTTGCTAGAAATGAAAATAACTACACGTAAATGGATTTTCTTTCTTCAGTATTTTTCCACAAATTTCGACAAGAGATTTTACTCAGAGACTAAGAGACTTTATTCTATCACTTATATGAAACATCTATTCATGCGTTGAATGAATAATCATTTTTATTGACTTGAAACAGAGAGAGATGCAGTAAAATGTATTATATATATATAATATATTTCTGAAAAATAATATGCTTAAAGTTGACATTAATCATTAGCTGGCCATGCTCCCAATCAGTGATCCAGGAAACGGCTAATCCAAATCGTTTTGAGCCAAAAGATTACACTGACCCAGGGTCAGTACATTGAATGCCTGGTAGAGCCTTCTTTTCCCAAGCGTGGAGATCAGTTACCCAGCTTGCCTGGCTTTATGTCTTTTCTTTAACTATGATTGATGAACCATGACGAAGGTGTTTCTTCTCATATTTAAAATAAAATCGAATTGCTATATTTACCTATTTATATATACTGTATACAGTTACAAATGGTCTTATATTAAATACTGTCACGTAAGTTGTAACAAAGTAACATGTAAGGTTAATCTATCAATATTTAAAATAAATGACTGAGCAATCTCCAGCGAGTTATTCATTACAATTTAAAACTTAAAATAAAAATGTAAAAAGAAAAGGTTATATGTGACAGACAGAGGAGATTAGTGAGACAAATAACTGTGTGCCAATGCCTAGACAGGCACAATACGGAGTCACCTGACCAGTTAGTCCGTGATTGGTTTTCAGATGAAGACAGAACTTTGTGCATTATAGCAAGAGCAACTAACGTTCCTATGTTTAGTCTTATGGACGTTAGGGTAAGGATTTAATCAGTCATCGTGCCGTTGTTTTATTCTTTAATTGTGCGACTAACCAAAAGATTTCTTACTTTATTATGCCTAATAGTATAATAAATATAATCAATTTCCTGCCATTTTCATTAAGGAAAGGAAATGAAAAATACTTTTTTCAAGATTATCGTTCTAAATAATGACATAGATCTCCACTAATTTAGCTCCATCTTTTTTAAAATACGAAACCAACTCTTTGTGTTCTCACGGCTGGCCCTTGTCATAGAGGGAGACCACACGTGAGATAAGTATATATTGACTAACATAATATACTAACACAAATAAAGCAACGGCATGGGGCTGTCAGTAAGCAGTCGTGTAGGGAGAGGGTGCGTGAATAATCTGTATGTAAAGTCCCTCACAAGCTTCTAATTATTTAATTCCCTTTCAGGAACTAGTGAAGTATTGTGATGTGATTGTATTGATTCAAGGTTTCTTCCTACCAGCCGCGGAGTTTTTCCTTGCCACTGTTTTGGGGGGTCAGGCCTGGGTATTGTATTGCTCTTTACAGTAAATTGTCTTTGGGATATGGAAATATGTGAAAAGCGTTTTATAAAAATAAATTGATTGATTGATATATATTGAAGGGGGAACCTGCTCTTTATTATGTCCCTGCAGAGAGTGTGGTAGACCTGTATTTGCTCGACCCCTATACGCTCCAACTTGCCTGACATTTTCCCATCCATAATTATTTCAAATTACTGGACTTCGGGAATAAGGTTGTTGTCAATGCATATTAACACAAAGCAAATCTTCCAGGATTGTTTTCCCTTGAAAGATTTGCTTTTCCTGCTTCAAACCATTGTTGAGTACAATCTCTTACAGACTTATGATAACATAATTGGATCAATACAAAAATCATTGTCACTTTTGTAAAGTGTAATGATTAGTTTGATAAGGTCATCGAGCACCTATACCGCTTAATGTAAAAGCGATGTGAAGCCGTTAGTTATGTGCCATCCTTTCAGCCGGATTTTGTCAGTAACTCTCCGAACTGCTCGTTTACGAGTTAGCCACACGCCCACTTTGGAATTGAGTTTACAATGGTTTGTGGTTCTTGTAGTTTATTTAAATGTATGTTGTCTTGTGAGAAGGTGCAATACTTCTCATAATGACTTCAATTTCCATAGTTCCGCGGTAAGAAAGGCAGAGAAGGCTTCTGCCTCCCGGCAAAGATGGCGGCACCCTTAACTCTGGTTTTGATTGTGGCTGTGACAATTCGAGCCGTGCTTTTCAGATCTAGTTTAGCCCAGCTTTTAACTGAGAGAGTGGAAGTGGTTTCTCCGTTAAATGCTTGGAAAAGAGGTTTGTGAAAGTGTGATACTTTATTTTATTTTTTGTTGGAACAGATAGTTACGTCGCCACCGGACCGCTCTCAGTATCGTTACATATCTTGTGACCAACAAAATTGTTTCTTTGTAAGGTTCTGTGTTTAATTTTTAACTCACTATATGTTTTGCATTCAATAACATTATCAGTGGAATATATTTGCTGAAAAGTTCACTCGGTTTGGGTTAACTCGCAGGTTGTTACTAATGGCTGGCTAGCTAGCTACATATATCGTAGCGTTGGTTAATTATTTAAGTGAAATGACACCTTTATCTTGTTTTGGATGTATTGTTTAAGAAGTCTCAATTGGCTTTTGGTGGTTTAGTGTAAAAAAGGTGGGGATTTGTCGGGATACGTCCTGCAAATCATGTATGGTTCATCTGACCTGGGTGTTTCCAGAAAAAAAATGTATTCAGGCTTGCTGTAAATGGCAAGTTGTAATAGTGTGGTTTGCGTCTTTACAGTTGTGGAGGGCTTGGCTCTGCTCGATCTGGGAGTGTCGCCTTATGCCGGTGATGTGTTTCATGAAGTGAGTTTCTTTTTTATTTTCACATCGTAAATATTGACAATGCTTGATTTACAACTGATTGCCCATGTGTTCTTTAACGTGCAATGTCGCTTGCAAAATAAGCAGAATGCGTTGCACTTCATAAATACGGTAATTCGTCGCTCACTATGACAGCCTATTTTTCCCCCCTTTCAGACCCCTCTTATCATATACCTCTTTCACTTCGTCGTTGATTATGCAGACATCGTGTTTATGGTAAGGGATTTTCATTTCGGGGGTCTTGGGTTGCGTGAAAAGCAGTCCGGAACAACCAAACCGAAAATCCTTTTCCGTTTCGATCTGTGGTTTTTTTTTGTTTTTGTTTTTTTAGATAGCTGATGGAATCACTGCTGTGGCGCTATACTTGGCTGTGCAGGACTACAACAAGAATGTGGTAAATATAATTAGTTAAACGTGGTGATGCTTGCTTTTTTTTTTTGGAATAATATATCTACATATTTACACTAACAATGAATGCTCCCTTGATGCAATTACCTTAAAAAATGTAGTTGTAATTCTTGAAATCATTCAAGTGTCAGTCATGGTGAATAGTTGGCACGTACAAATGCCTAGTGAGGCTTGGGTGGCATGCTACCACAGGTGAGTGTGACTTTTTATAATGACTGTCAGCGACAGTGCCATAAACGGCTGCCTTGGGATCTAAATGTTGTCTCCCGTTTCATCCCAACTGAAACAACAATAGATTAAAACTGACGGCAGGAACCTAATACATTGTCAGTAGTGCATTCAGTAGCCAGTTTATTGGGTACACCCGTCTAGTACCAGGTCCGTGCTAATGCAATGGCATCGCCCACTAGCTGCTGCTAACAGCCCATTCCGTTGCATCTCAAGGAAGCTCTATTGGGACTGGGGAACCCTCAGGCCGCACAAACTGAACTCGCTGTCACGTTAACGGAGAAAATATGTTCTTCGAGACGTGGCGCGTTGTCCGACTATCGTTTAATGCCAACCAATAACGCATCTTCGAAGATTAGATAGTTAGTGCATTTCCCTAAACGGTTACAACTGAATGAACTTTGAACATTCTCATGATTATATGGGAAAATGTTGTTGTATTGATCGTCCCTGTCTCTTGGCTTGGATCTGGTTGGACCGCAACTGCTGGTGGTGCAGTGGTTATGGTGACTGGCTTGTAACCGAAAAAGTTGCCGTTTGAGCAAGGTGCTTAACCTGAGTTGCTTCAGTAAAAATATCTAGCAGCATGAATGTAGAAATTGTAGATGTGTAAGTCACTTTGGATAAGAGCGTCTGCTAAGCCACTTAATGGTCAATTGAAAACGGAACAGAGATGCTACAGTTAAACTTCCATTTTGTCCGTCAGTTTTTTCCCTTTTTGTAAGAACTGGGAAATGTGTAAATGTAATAAAATAAGGGACCGTGGAAGTGTAAGGTAAATTCAGAAACCCACAGTCTTTGGCCTCATCTCTGAACCCTTTATGTAGCCTCTTTGCCGTTCTAGCAGTTCTGCACTGCTAAATCTGCCAGGTCTGCAGGCCAGACTGCAAGGCAGGCGAAGAGAAATGTACAAGTAGCATTTTCAGGCAAACTCCCTTCCGTACACAAAATGTGCCTGGAGGCTCTTTCCAGCAAGGGCAGTCCTGACCGCCAGGGGGAGACATTAGCGGTGGGCTGCAGTTTCTGGCCTTTACCAACAGAGGGAGTCAGCAGGAAGTCCACCGGGTCCAAAAAGGCGTGATCTATTGAGATTGGGTTTACGTAAACCATGTTGTATATTGCTGCTGTTTTTTTCCGTCGTATGACAAGAAATGTACTTTCAAAATAAAGGGCAGCGTTGTAGCAGTTACACTAACTTCTGCTCTTATTATGTTGAAGTGTAATGCGGTGAAAACACGGTTTGTGAACCATTTAGAAATCTTGACTAAGCATTTTTTCCTAAACTTCCAATGACCGACCTTTTCATAGTGCTGTATGTAACCTGATATTACCAAAAGGCTCCAGTGTAAGTTTGTTAGCTAGGATATTTCCGCATCTAACCGTGTTATTATGCATGCAAAAGGTCCCTTTTAGGTTTGCGTTCTCTCTCTCCACAGTGAAGCAGCCGTTTCCCTTTGGGTTTCGTAAAAGTGCAGCCTTGGGTTAATGCAGTACTCCTGCTTTGCGTTGTAGTTCAGGAAGCAGAAGTATGCCCTTGAGGCCGACCGTTACCCTCACGACTGTTTGCCTCTCATCCGCACTCCCAAGGAGATGTACTACATTCCGCTGAAAGTGGCTTTGTTGTGAGTATCTCTCCCCCTCCACAGTCTCACAGTGCTCTGGCGTAGTCTGGGCCTAACTAGGTGCTCAGGACATTGCTCCTGTGTGTTGTGGTAAGGGTTGATTATATTGCAGCAGAAGTTGGTCAAGGGACTGAGACACTGACCTTGTCTCCAAAAGATTGTACGTTTCCTCATCTTGCCACTGTACTCCTGAGCAGCAAGGCGTTTACCCTGAATTGCTTTGGCAAAATGACAATAATAATAATAATAATAAAAATGATTATTATCATCGTTCTTAATAAACCCTAACACTTTCGGTCACTATAATTATGAGACGGTCCCAGTTTCATTCTATCGGCTGATCTGAAATGTTGTGAAAGGTTTCCGTGCAGGGGTTCCTGTTTTAGGGCTGAAATTTAAAGCGGAGGGGCCTAATGGTGTCTGTCATGGCTTTGTGATCTGTGAGTCTATCATCTGCCTCTCTTGCCCCTTTTAGCTACCTGCTGAACCCTTTCACCATCCTCTCATGTGTGGCCAAGTCAACATGTGGGCTCAACAACGCTCTCATTGCACTCTTCATCCTCAGTACAATAAAAGGTAAACCATAAAACGTGGGGGGGGATCCACTGTTTCCGACTCAGACCCGGGTTTGTGCATGTACAGGCCGGGCGTCTCCGGTTACACCAGTGTTGTTTTCCAGTAAGTGCTCTGTCTGGTTCTATAAGAATCTCAGTAAAAGGACCTCTTTGTGTTGTGGGGGGGGGGGGGGGGGGGGGGGGGGGGGGGGG
>JAOYSI010069692.1:0-22373 GCA_025775065.1 Hiodon alosoides
GCGCTGCGGTGGGCCGTGCTGGGGGGCGCCGGGGGGGGGGGCGCCCCGGCGCCGCCCCCCGCCGCCCCCCCCCCCCCGAACAGGAACCACTTAAGTTTGAATTTCATGGAAGTGAGCCAGCCTTTAAAGTTTAGATCCCCACTCTGCACTACTCGGTACACTGTAAAGAGTTATTGTTCGCTCTGCCTTGTATTGTTTGAGAAAAGCTGTATCATTTGCAACAGCACCTGGAGTCCAGCCAATGCCACAATACGGAAATGACACCTTGTTGTGCCGTTAATCACCTGTGCATTGATGTGTAGATCTCCAGGCTGCTCGATCCGCTGTGTGTGAGGGGCTGTGTGTGAGGGGCTGTGTGTGCTGCATTTGTGGGAACGGAACTGACCTCCCGTCTGTCCAGTGTTCAGGTACACACTGTGAGGGGCCTTGTGTGGTACATGTGTGGGAGCGGTACTGACCTCCCGTCTGTCCAGTGTTCAGGTACACACTGTGAGGGGCCTTGTGTGGTACATGTATGGGAGCGGTACTGACCTCCCACCTCCCCTGTGTTCAGGTACACACTGTGAGGGGCCGTGTGTGGTACATGTGTGGGAGCGGTACTGACCTCCCGCCTGTCCAGTGTTCAGGTACACACTGTGAGGGGCTGTGTGTGGTACATGTGTGGGAGCGGTACTGACCTCCCGCCTGTCCAGTGTTCAGGTACACACTGCGGTGGGGTAGGCAAGTGGTGTTGCGGCCACCGCACACCATGCAGGCGTCGGCCTGCTGCTTGGAGCCGAGGATCATGTCACAGCCGGGTTTCTGTAGCACACACAGAATTCGATGGTTAGATTAGCGTCTAGATAGGGTTCGAAAAAACGTCTAGAGAGGATCCAGATATCAAACTGCCTCCCCACCACCTTCCCCAGCTTTGGTTCATTGCATTGATAGCTGACTTTAAATAGGATTTGTTGTCTTTACATGCTGGCAGTCACACACAGTTCCCGTTATCCTGATAGAAGCATTTGGAGCGATTAGCGCCAGGATAAGTAAGTAAGGATTCATGTACAGGAACTGCAATGTACGGTACAATACTTTCCTTGAAAGTCACACTGATTAAACATTTTCACATTTCATGAACGCATATTTTCTTCACAGTATGCCATCTGTCTTGTCTTCTAAGTAGTAGAGGCTACATGCAGTTCAGTACTATGCTTTCCCCACTAGACTCATGTGATTCCCCACAGGGAGGTGACAGGAGGCCATGAGGGTATTTACACGGACATGTCAGAGATGCATAAAGGCAGGTGGGGAGTGATGGGAGGCATATCACAGGAGACGCATTCCGCCAGGAGAGCAGAGAGAGACACCATGAGCTTCCAGAACAAGACTGCCTGGCCCTCCCCGTGGGTACCCCCAACAAGTCCCGGAGTACAGTAAAAAATAATCAAAGGGGAGGTCCCAAACATTCCCAAGAAATCTAAGGAACGTATAATTACCAGCCCCTCAATGCACACACACATCCTCCAGCAGGATATGAAGCAAAGTATTGTAGAACATGTGGGGCCCTGGGGCTGGCAAGTTTCAGAAGTGTAATTATGCAGAGCTGGGTGAGAGCACATCCACAGACGCCGGTAAGGTGAGTGTTAACCTGCATCAAGCACTGAGGTCTGGACTCAGTCAGCAACACAATGCTCACAGGCCCAGAGAGTCACTCATCAGTGAACTCATCAGTCTTCCGGGCATCACGGATCCCCCTAGCGCAATAATCCACTTATGGATTAGCTGTGGTTGCCCTGAATATGCTGCCTGCAACATATACTGTGGTGCTTTGGTCAGTAGTCCAAAAATACAGGCCAACTTTGGACCCCGTGAGCAGAAATGACTATTTTAGTAACATTAGGGATCACACCTAAAAGTTCCAGTATAGCTAAATACTCTGCTGTCATTGTCTACACAACGGGTCAATGCTGCCAAGAATACTGCCTGCCTGCAGCTGTCTTGGAGGCCTGGGTTATTTCCATTTGTATTACCAGTGTTTTTTATTATCTACCTTTTACCAATGCGTAGTCCTTTTTTTCAGTGAGCAACTGATACCCACTTATGCATCACTATCTGTTCAACGATTATAAAAAAAAAAAGCTGTTTGATTTTTAAAGGATGAATGAAATGCCAAACAAAAGCAGGAAACACAGAACTAATGTACATTTTAAGAAATTTTCGTATAATCTGTCTGTGACAATCTTCTCTCTGTGACAAAGGGTGAGAGAGAAAAGCTGTTTTAAATCTATGTTTTCACCCACCAGACAACGTCCATTGACACACACTGCTCCTGGCTCCGTCTGGCATGGTGTACCATCCAACACTCGCCCAAAATTATAGTAAAAATTGTGTCCCAGAGCAAGGCAGCTGAGCTCACATTGGTCGGAACCTGAAAAACCAGCCACAGAGAAATAACGAAGGATATATACTTTAAATGATAAGGGGGATAAGTAACACGGTATACATGGAGCTTAGTCATGTAAAAACATTTATTTTGATATTTATTTTCTCCTCATTGCACAAAGTGGACAATGGGACTGACAGGTGTTACTTGCCTCCATAAAAGGTTGTCCACTTGTAGCTAATGCCAGCCACCAAGGGTCTGTCATTGAAAGCCGCACACTGAAATTCCCGAAACTCCACAGATCCCACTGCACACTCCTGTGTATGTGAAATAAACAAGACAGCGGTCGTACCCTGTCCAGTCTGTGAACGGCCGGAGTCACGTGCAAAGGCACAGCCTGCCTCGACATGCTCTCGACACAGCGCCTTTCCAAATCTTACATAGTCAGCGCTAACTCATTTGACTATCCACGCATGTGCCTCATTCCTATTTCTTTCTCTTCTCTTTCACTGATCTGTCAGCATGGGACAGCGGGGGTAGGTCTGAACTGGAACTGCATTATACAGAAGCTGTGGTTGCCCTGAATATGCTGCCTGCAACATATACTGTGGTGCTTTGGTCAGTAGTCCAAAAATACAGGCCAACTTTGGACCCCGTGAGCAGAAATGACTATTTTAGTAACATTAGGGATCACACCTAAAAGTTCCAGTATAGCTAAATACTCTGCTGTCATTGTCTACACAACGGGTCAATGCTGCCAAGAATGCTGCCTGCCTGCAGCTGTCTTGGAGGCCTGGGTTATTTCCATTTGTATTACCAGTGTTTTTTTGTTTTTTTATCTACCTTTTGCATCACCTAGTAGTCTGTTGGGTAAATGTCCATTACCTTTGTGCTACAGATCTTGTACTGTCTGGCATCTCCAGGACATGGCCCCCCGACCGGGTTTCTGGATCAGGGACAACAGAGAGAAACTTCCTTTAATAAACAGCTAAAGTTGTCAACGTGATTACTAGGAGAAGAGATGGCAAAACAAAGCGTGATATATCATCATTTTTTCCCCTGGTTGGAATATCTCTAGAAGCAGTAATTAAATACAAAATCAAAATCAGGGCTATCATATATTCTTCAGGATGCAACTACATTTTTGTAGCAATTTTGTCATTAGTAAATTTCTTCCGCCTACCACGGAGTGAGTGGCTCCAGAGTCGGAGGGAAGAGCACAGAACTGCCTCTGACCGAGCTTACCTGGTGATGCAGATACGGGTTCGAACAGACACGCCTCCCTCACAGGTGCTTGAGCAGACCGACCAGCCTCTCCAGGAGCCCCATTCGTTCTCAAATTGCAGTTGATGCCCGGCTCGAGCGGGATGGCCTGGGACACCATGTGGGGACACCAAGGACGACTGGGCGAGACAAGATGACAACGGAGTACGGAGAAAAATCATTTATAACGCAAACAGGAAATACAACATGAAACATGAGTGAGAGTGAGAGTGAGAGCAATGTAAATGCAATGTATTGGTTAGTGTGGGCCTAGGACTTCTTTTGCTGCAGAGTAACAGTAAGGAATTGACCCCGACCCACTCTACTGACCATTTTCTAATATCACAATCCTGATATTCCTGCTATAATTGGTCGTTCATTTACTCCTGCAGTGCTCATTAGAGCAAACCTTGTTACACCCCCGCATGACTCAGGACTCCCTGCCAGCATGCGTCGGCCGTCTTTCTGTAAGTGTTTCGGCGTGGTGGACTAAATGTGCCCAGGGGATAACATGACACTCCCGTTTTAAGATCAACCTCAGCATTGTTCAGAGAATATGGTCCATAATAGAGTGGCTGCTTTTATCAGGTCTCAGTCCCATAGGGCAAAGGCTTCCTCACAGAGTTATAAATGTTCTGAGAATGTGACATGGAGCGGGGCCTGGAAATACACATTCCGACTTGTGAGTCAATTACAGCACTTCTAGGAAATATGTATTTTGGGCGGTAAACATCTACGTACAGCCGTTTCAAAACGCGTATCTGGTTCAAAGGGAAGCAACGTACGCAACACAATAAGTGTAAACATCGCTGAGCAATATGACATTCAGGGGGGGAAAAAACGAGCTTTTCCAACACATTCCAGAGCTGCTCAATTAATCTTGCATACAGGATGTCTTGTTCTTGAAACAATCCTGGAGCTTAACCCTTTAGATGCACAGTTTAGTTTAAAACACACAATCCTCAACACAAACATATAGCGACAATCAGTTTTCCTGAGCTAATCGAACATTAAGGGTTTCAACATTAGCTAAGGTGGAAAATGGTCTGTGGCGCGAGAGAACAGCTGCAATTAGCTGAAATGAATTTGTATATTTACAGAACCCTATGCCTGTCCCCCTGAGCAGTAGGGAGATCATTATTACTCACACTCTCCCTGACTGACACCATGAGGGGTTAATGACACATCACTGCACCACACTGTTTCAACAGCACTTTATGATTCCAGTCCATATTTTCCCACACCAGACTGGCCTGAAGCTGCTCTCATTATCGCTACAGAGACACAAATCAGTGTTGATAAGTCTTGGAGAGGGGGTAAGTTGGCGTGCTGGATTACTGAAGTAGCCTTTTGCCCTTTCGAACAACAGGCTGCCTTCTCTGGAAAAAAAAAAGAGTTTGTGAAACACATCTGTGAAATAACATTGACAACGGCAGATTGAGATGGCAAGGCTCGGATGTGGAGCCTGGAGGCGTTTAAAGAATGATTGAGAGAGGGCCAACAGATGCCGAGAACACAGCCGTAAATATAAAGGCCTTTTGCTGCCAGTCTCCGTGCCGTGCTTTGGCCCTGTGGCCGGGGGAATCCGTCAGGGAGTGCCTGAGGGCCCGATGTCGCCTATAAACTATTTGTGGAAAGTGGAATTAAAAGCCAGAGCCATGCTAATAAAAACATGGCCTCTTTGGTCTGTGAGCTCAGTTCCTTTCTCCATCTATGGACAGGTCTATCTTCGTCCATGTGTGTCCGAGAAAGCGGCAATGGGGCTTTGCTTGAAAATACAACAGAAGGGGACCAATGGTGACCATGCAATGACGACAGGTAGTGCGGCTTCATTAAACATGTGGTCAAAACAGACAGTCTCTTTCAAACAGCATGGACCGGATGCTTTATTTATACATGGTTGTGTACTGGTAGGAACAGTATTTCCCAGTTTTAACCAATTGTCATTTTTGACTTCACCCATGATTCTCTAAACTGACAAACTTAAAGTTCAAATATTTTCTTCCCTTAGATCCGTCACGCTTGTTGCCATGCATATAATTACATTTGTGAATAAAGATGAGGAGGTTGGTTGTATAATGATTGATTTTGGGAAAAAAGCTCCTTTCTGAAAGACCGTGAACCCAGCCGTCATACTGGAGTTTCATGCCATTAGATTAGACAATATATATATGAGATAAGGGTTGTCTTACCCGTTGAGACGACAAGCAAACTGGAGAGACCAGCAGAGTCACAAAGGCCAGAGCCCAGCGCTGAGACAGTCTCCTAGGAACAGAAAATAAACAGTCAGTCACCTTATCTCTTTCAGGTTTAATCAGGGAGAAGGAGGGCGGTTCAGACACTTGAAGCTGCTGTCATACAGGAGTCCTGGTCCCAGACAGAAGTTAAACAAAACAAATAAGGCAAGCACACCTGTGATGCAGTTCCTCCGCTGAAAGGCCAAGAGCACCCTTTCTACCCTTGATAATCTGCCCCCACCACCCAGCGGTGCAGGGCTAAGGTTTATCACAATCCTAGCCTCAGCACTTGTTTTGTTATGGTCAAACGCTCTATAAAGTCTACTGGTTTACATGTACCGCCACCACTGTCTTCACCAGTCAATGTCTCTCTCAACGGGCTCTGCCTCGACACAAATCATTTTTGTGTTTGATTTGATGGACAGAGAAAGCAGTGTGGGCTATGAAAAGAGAAAGCAAATAGAAGGTCAAATTAATATAGGCTTGACTTTTTATTCAGCATTCTTATTATGGAGTAGCGTGTACCACGGTTATCAGCAGTCTTTACCAAACATTTTCCAGTATTCAGGCACTCAATGCTAAAGATTCACGCGGAAACGTAAATAGAGAAAATTTGCACAAAAAGTCAAACGGTTTTAAAACTTTTCCAAGAATGCTTTTCTTGTCTGCAGCCAGCTTTTTAGTTAACTGACACTGTGCATCATTGTTTCCTTAACTAGGTGACTAATACAACTTGTCTTGCCCTTCTTCAACCAGAAAAGGGTAGGCAGGGCATAGTTCTAATGTTTATCTGTAAGAGGACTTGCTGACCTGACTTATGTCCAACAGATCTGAGTGAGAATATATTATTTTGGACCTATCCCAGGTCAGTAGCTGCTTCATCCAATTACACAACGTTGGGGACTGGAAGACACGGCCTTGAGCAGCCAGGGGTGCAAAGTTATTTTGTACACAGTGGCCGCCCTTATTAAGGGTCTGATTTTCTTCCAAATGATAGAGGGATATTCTTTTATGTCGCAAACACGGGAAAGTCATAATGTGCCAAACATCATTAAATTCACAGCCTTTCCAAAATACCCTCACTAATTAAGTGCAGCCTTAAGTGGTGAGCCACTGGCCAATGCTTTTGATCAATGCCACATTTTTAATGTGAACACGCCACGCCTAGACACACACAAAACACACAGGCTGTAAAACATGGTTTTTTAAATATAATGAATGTCCTGATCACACGTCCTGATTAAAGAATGTATTTTACCACACGTGCACACTGGGAGCCACTTCCCACTACCGCTTCTCTATGTTGTTTTGACACAAACGGCTTACAGTGCACCTATAATTATACCAACATTCTTATCAATGTCACAAGACAACTAACTTCCAGGAATGGGTTATATTTTCAAGTTCATTTGCACAAAAGAAATGTTTTTATAACACAGTTCAGTGAATGAAATTACTTTTTGCGGAATTTTTGGACTTCGATACTTTAAAACAGGTTGAAGCCCATTCAATGAAATTCATCCTCAAGCTTTTTGCCCGTGCACTCTTAGTCCATCCGATGTGCCTGCCTTTGCCTGCAAGTCAAAATCGCAAAATTGCTATCCCACCTATCAGACACATGAGCACTGAGACCTGGGTAAGAGAGTCATAACCCCAAATGAGAGGTCTTTGTAAAAGGGGCTAAAAGCTCCCACTTAATTTCCTTTCCTTACATCGGTTAAGGTGGGGGTGAGGACTTGTCATTCAGATGTTGTTCTTATCCCATATAAATGCCTTGAGGTAGAAATCAGAAACTGTATCTACAAATCAGGTTTATTTTCGGTGTTGCAGTTTTCTGTGGTGCAGTTGTCAGTGTATAGAAACATAAGTCAATCATCAGAGTTTTAGGCACAAGGGGAAAGTCTGATTTAGAGTGTTTCTGGCAGTTTAACAGTGACACTGGTATACTGGGACATATTCCCTCTGTTCTCCTGCAACCACACCTGGCCTTCCCGTGTGGCAAGTTTAATTACAAAAATGATCATTTATAACATTATCCAAAATGTATGTTTTTTATGGGCTTTTATGTACACAAAATTGTAATAAATTATTGATCTCTTTCTAACTTAACAGCAATTCTACTGAGAGTACAAACTGTTTCATCAAAACCACTTGCCATTACCATCATCAATCAAACTTTTAGCTGTCTTTATGACTGAATGTCTATCATATGAACATATTTGCTGCAATTACATTTTTTTTCCCAAAATGACAAGTTTTGGAAACCTACACATCACAAAAAATTACCATTGTAATCATCATAGTTATCATTGAAGGATATTGCTATTTCATTTTTTTTTTTACAATTTATGAACTTAAATCATGGCTTTTACATCCAGGGTCAATATTTCTACATATTTATAAAAAGTATTACGCGTGACCCACAAAATTAGCTTTTGTTGTTGTATTTACAGAATATTACATTTACCACCAGCTATTTATGCAATATGCGGACAATCCTCATTCATTTTAGAAAAGTATGATCTCCCGAGTGGTTCACTCACTAAAGGCACTTGCCCAGAATTTCTGAACTAAATTATTTATAGGCATCAATTATTTATCCTATTTATATCCCATGTTTGAAAAAGTTAGGAAAAAAGGAATAGACTTATTTGAACTTTTATAAGTAAGGAAAATGAAAGATCTAAAACAGAAATACCCCTAATAAAAAAATGTTTTCAGCATACAAGGTTTTTAGGAATGTACTGTATATTATTACCACTTCGGTCGGTATTTGGTATTTCTGGTAGTCAGCTCCATTTATTTTACAATAGGTAAACGTAACATTCACCACTGTGAATGTATAAATCATATAAGTATGCCAAGCTATTTATACATAAAAAAGCAATGACATCTATTGCAATTGCATTTTTGATATCTTTAATTGAATTTGTACTAGTTAGAAATATTGAGCCGGGCCTTATCCCCAATAAACCATGCATTGATGATCCGACACTTTTGTGAGTCAATTTATGATATCAGAAATAAAATTTCAGCATGCTGAAAATCAAATACACTTCAAAATATAATTAACAGTACATTGCAATTCTTTTCTGACTAGTAATAGTTGCAATTACTATTGAAAATATTGGCAATATAATTATCAACAATTAAATTCTGACTAGTTATAATTATAATTATTGATTTCAACAATTCAGTGTTTACTAGCTGTGATTCTCTTGATATCAGTAACTGTGTTTTATATCTTAAGATTTTCGACATCTGAATTGTTAATGTCAAGAATTGGAATTATAACTAGTCAGAACTGTTAGTGTTTGCTGATAGCAAACATTGGAGTTTCAGCCAGCTATAATTAAATTATAGACATCTAAGATGGGGCTTCCATTGAAATTGACGAGGAAAGGGGTTCTTTAACTAGTTGCAATTGAATTGTTGATATCAGAAGTAAAAGGTATGACAATTATTGATATCAAGAAGTGGAAATATGAGTAGTCAAATTGAAATTGTAGACATCTAAAAAATGCAATAACAACTAGTCATTATTAATGACATCTAGAATACTAATTTTTACTTGTGTTAAACAATTTGCCATAATGTAAATACTGCAGGATTTCTTCACAGCAGATTTGAACTTTCTCCACAGGACCATAGCAAGTCGCCCCAGCCCTATTATTCACAACAGCTATTCTAAATATTTGTTGTTCAGAACAAATCAACAACTATTTTCATAAATGACACATCATAGCAAAATTATTTTAAACAAAATCACGACAGCATTTATGGACTTTTTAGATAGGTTTACAAACGTGGAATTAATCACTATTATGAGTCAAAGCTATTATAATCATCGATTAAAAATATATCATTTTTAGATTGGACAGATGAAATTCCCAAGTAGCCCACGGATCTGAGATTTTATGTACTATCAAATAAATAAATAAATAAATAACAGTAATATAGGCGGAGATATATAATTGATGTTCATAACTTTCTAAAAAGATAGACATAGGATTGGATTTATACATGGTCACGGATCATTCATATGTTGTTTCATGAATTATAGATACTAACTACCACCACCACCACCAATAAAAGCAAATCATTTCAAAAGTCAATAGCTGGACTTTGGGCATTGAGTGATTTCAAGAATATATTTAAGTAGGCTCATTACAGATCTGATTCTACTTTTATTCTTATTTGCAATTTGATATCTGGGATTTTGTTCGTTTAATACTTAAAACAACATATACAAAATAAACAGGTATTCTAGAACCATTCAGTTGACTGAGGTAAAACAGCCTGAAGAACGCACAGGTAGTGATTCCAAAACAATAATATTGCAAAACATTTGCAAACTCATATATATGGATACTGTCACAACTACTATCTAAGATTATGCTAAAATCTATTCGAAGACAGTCCAACTGTAGTTCGCATCAATAAGGTTCTTCGCAGCATTACTAGAAAATGTAATTCTTTACGCGTGTTAGGAACACATTGACCCGTTCGCTACGCTGATAAACCATATTGATTCCAGTAGTTGCGCGGCGTTATAATTTTTTGAGACACAGAAGATGCAGTCAAATAAAACTTGAAAATTGTATAAATTAACTAACACCAGCAAAAGCACTGACACTCAATTGATATACACTGATCGACGCCTTACCTAGTAAATGACTGTGACATACTGGTTCCTTGTCAGCGGTGGTAAAATAGTAATTTGTATACTTTCACATTTGCTTAATCTTATAACAATCAGCTTCCATATATATCCAAAATCTCCAAAATGAAGTGAATAAAAATTAATCCAAATGCATCCATACTTAGGCAAAGTTTATAATAATCCATTGTAGATCTTGTCAAAACAAACTGAATCTCTTGTTCGCCGGAAAACCAAGTCAATTTAGAATATAAACCGAAATCCGTAATAAGTATCACGAATTGCAAATGGGTAGATATCCATGAAGTTGGGAAACACTCACAACCACTGCTGTAGGTAGTTCTGTTTCGTCTTGTTTGAGTAACCGGAACCGGAGAGGTGATCTCTCCCTCTTCTCGATAAATGATTAAAGGGTAATTTTTTCATTGAATGTAGTTCATCGTTTTCTACTCTTTTTCCTGTCTGCGACATCACTTACAGAAACGAGCCCAGGCAGATGTCTCTTTAACTCTCTCCCCTTTCTTCTCAAAATAGTTCCAGGTGCAATATTATAGGACATCTGGAGAATTACGCGGTTCTCCACGATACCGCCGTCATTTCATTATTGCTCATACGTTTGGGTTTCAAACGTAGTTTTAGATAATAATAGGTCCTTTTTACATATCTTAATCTTTTTCATATTGCTATCGCTGAAGTCGTTGTGTGCATGCACGTGCATGGAACTCAGGTGGGTTACTGTTTACTCATGGAAGACCCAACCTTTAGGTGGCTACGCGGCTGTAAAAAATCTTTTTTTTTCAACGCTAGTTGCTTGACTTATGTGTCACGGTTAATATTACATGTTTTTTCCTTTTAAACTCCATAATTGCTTCCATGGTCTAGCCGATATCCTTTAGTTCTGAAATTCGAATATACAGTATTGTGTTTACCTGGATCGGGAAGAAGGAATAAATCATTGAATGACAACATTAAACATTTTAGTATCTACGCTGTGAATTGGAATTGAGTAAATAAAAAAGTTTATTCTCAAAATCATAGTAAAGGCTTCCAAGTTTGCAATCTGTAAATTACTTTACTTGCCCTTCCAACATTAGTCACTGTTGAAGTTCCAGTGCACTTTGGCTAGCCGTTTCCTGCAGAATATAACCTTATAATATAACTCTATAAATTATTAACGATATACGTGAATGGAAAAAAGGCCGACAGAAGTTGTTTGGTGACTGTAAGAAATTCACGACAAAGATTCTTAGAAATGCTGGGAGTCAACATTTCACACGTCCAGTAAGTTTACACTAACTCTAAGCAATATTACATTCCTGGTTGCGTTGTGACATAATATTACCACGTAAGCGTTGTTACAGCCAACATTACATTTGCATCAGACTTTAAAACATCAGGAAACTGCAGTAGCCATTTAGAAAGTAATTTAGAAATGTAGGTGTTGGTTTGGTTATTTAGAATGTGAATGGTAAAAGAATTATGAATAAAATGAAATAAAAATCCCTACAAAAGACTACCAGCAATCCTGTCTTGGTATCTTAACTGGACAAACAGTTGGCATATAGTCTGCAGCACAGTTTGTACTGTCTGCCAGTACCGCAGGGAAGATAACTTTATCATTATCACTTGCAAGTCAGGACACCTGTCTTCTCTCTACAAGTTCACAAATAAAGCTGCAAATTTTCCACAATCTATCTGTACTTTCAGCCTGAAGGCATCTGCTTCTGTACCATGTACTTTTCACTGTACCCATAACAGGCAAAGGGAGATAAGCATAAAAAACTTCCTCAGAGTCAACAGGCACTAAAACCGCAATTCACGAAACGTTGCACAGGAAGAAAAAACATTTTCTGTATTTTGTCTATTTTCATATTTTGACTCCGATAATCACCAAAACAAAAGGTATAAGGTTTAGGTACGTGGAGCTCAATTGGTTTTGTGCACACCTTAAGATAACCGTATTGGCGTGATACTTTCAGTGCCTATAGGCCAATCAATTATTTTATTTAAACAAGATAAGACATGCATGATCTCTCCTCTAATGACCAATTAATTAGGACTTTGCTCAAAGTATTAGCACTATAGCTGTCTGCTGGCTAGAGCTTTGGGTACTCATCTCAGCAACTTATAATTGATAGGGAGTTGTGGGGAAGACAGCTGTATGTGTCTCCTTATTAGTAATAGGGGAAAAGTAAATCTTCAGCCATGTTTCTGGCTTTAATACATAGACATTAGTAAAGTCAATATACGGTGACTAACAGTAAGCCACAAATGTAGTTTGTGTATCTTGTGAACCTAAAACCCAACCTTTAAACTGATAAAGGGTTCACGTTTGGCCAAACACAGAAGCACTGTTTTTAGTACAGGGTAAATATTTTGTAGTCACTGAGTGGTTTCACATGTTGTTTTTATTTAAGCTTTAATCATGTAGGCCATATAAAACCTGTACTTCTCTTCAGGCTGTAATCACCACAGCTTGCATACCACAATGCTTTAATTTACTCTTCTGCTGGAGATCAGTTTCAGGGCTTTCCATGGCAATAGTAATAGCAGTTGGGATTTTTAAGGGTTTTTGAGGGCAAAGAGAGGGATTGAGAAGCAGTTTTGGGTAATCATGACAGGCTTGATAATGGAATTAATTTAATAACGGAGAAATACTGCTTCTTGATTCATTTAATATTGTATATTTGATTAAAAAAACTGAAGGCAGTAGTTCAGTTCCACAAAACACCCATGCTTATCAGTTGTTCTAAAATGAATTCCCAGACAACTTTTTATGAACTGCAGATGTGGACTGTTGACTCTTCATTCACCTGTAAATACCTCTACCCTACCTCGGGAGTCAGACGAAGACACGTGGTAACCGAAAAACTTCTCACGGGTAGGTCTGCATGTGTAACGCCGTCTGTGAGAAACTTACTCTCAGGGTGAAGCGTCTGCTGATTGTCTCCTGCTCTGTTTGCTGCAGTGACAGCTTCAAAGAGAAGTACAGGTCTGCTTTATTGCTGCCCACGGAGAGGGGGCTGACAGCGGGAAGTTCAATTCCCTAGAGGATCTCTGGATAGATGCCAAGATGGGTGGAAATGTTTAGCGAGCTGATCATTTATTTGTGTTTCTTGTTGACACGGGAGATGGTCAAGCGTGGAGGAAACTGCATTCGTCAGAAGACCATGGTTGTCAACATTTGGTTCTATTCAACCCAAACATGCACACAGTACTCAGGCTGAAGTTCATGTAAATACATACAGTTGGATTGGCTGCATTGCATGGCTGATGCACTTTCCAATAATTATACAGTGGTAGACAAATGTATTTCAGCCAGTCGCCTGTTGTTTTCTTTTGTCTAAGAAAGGCCCTTGATCAGAATTTTAGCTGCAGATGTTCAAAAAAACTTAACAGATATAGGTAACAGATGATAATACAGTCAACTACTTGTAATAACACTCAAGCCATGAATAAACAAAAAACTGGTGGGTGATATAATACGTTTGGGTCCCACTGTAGTAAAGTTTTGGTTGGCAGGTCCAGTACCATGGCCTTCTACCTCACCTGAGGAGAATAGTGTCAGGGAGTCATCAACACAAACCAACACATACCTGAAACCACCCTGACAACAAGATGAAGTGAGTGATCCCTATTAAGCTGCAATGTCAGGACGGTATTCAAATAAGTGACACGTCAGTGAGTTTCAACTTAGAGCTGAAACAACATGTCTACAGCACTAATCCAATGAAACCTCTCGCTGCCAGCTGCCTTCACCCTATCACAGCCTGTGTGAGTCTGTCTGCATCTGAAGGGTCGATATAAAATGTGTTTTCCGATCCCCAGGGTGTCAGCCATACAAAGAAACATATTTATATTTGGGTTGGAGCCCAATTTGACTGCAAAAAACTGTGTATGGCATATAGCATACATTCTTTGGGGTGGGGGTGGGGGGGGTGCTAATGCATCTGTGCATGTGATAGATATATTTTGCGGCACTTTTACAAAGCCAGACAAGCCATACTTTGGGATCACACACAGGACATATTTGCTGGACAGTGGGCCCTGCCCTCCCTCCTGACTGTTCGGCTTCCGTTAAGGTCATTGCTGAATGACATAATGGCTGCTCAGTGGGTGGGTGTTCTGTATACAGGCTATATGTTACAAAGGATTAACAATTTTAATTTACTGCTGGCTTGTTTGTATGAGAGAACAACACAGTATCAAATGTTTGGTCAACAGAATTGCCCAAAAAAGTCAGAGAGGAGGGAGGCAAGAGTTACACAGTTACATAGCCAATGAGAGGAACAGATGTTGAGGCCCTTGTTACTTATAAATAAACTATAAATAATTTTGAGTTGTACACAACGTGGGTAGCAGCATGGAATTTTGTAACGTGAACCAGCATGATGGACAATCTATCACAGCCTGCTAGAGTGGGGCTGGGCTGAGCGGGTGGCTTGGAACAGGAGACCTGCACAAAACAAGACCAGAGGCTGATAGAGGTCAAACAGACTACAATAGGTCTGCAAATTTGATTCATATCTCCAGTGTTGCTTTTCAGTATTTATGAATAAAGTTTGAACTTCACAATTCACTTGTGGTTCTGAGAGAGGGTGTCAGTTTTGCTCCTGTTTCGAATGCCACGGGATATTTCCTTTCAAATGTTTTTCTTTTTACCAGCAATGTCACGTAAACAGTTAATTTCATCTCCCATCCATCCACATGTTGCATGTGCTATCTGAGTCAGGATTTCAAGATGTCATAACAAGCAAAACAAACCAAAGAACTCATTGGGTGATTTAGCACAGATGTGCTGACAACCTTGTTTATTTTACCAGTTTAGTAGACGGTGTTACAAGACTGGAAGAGAACACAGGTGCTTGACAGAAAAAAAGCCCCCTTGGAGGTATCTGTGAGAACCAGAGAAAACAGCTGCTGGAAGTGTCCACACCAGAGCAGGTCTCTGATAAACATTACATGTATATACACTGTGTGCGTTTGTGTGCGTGTGTGTGTGTGCGTTTATGTGTGCGTGTGTGTGCGTGTGTGTGTGTGTGTGTGTGTGTGTGTGTGCGTTTGTGTGTGTGTGTGTTGTATTCACCCACAACGCAGTCTAATGACTCAGATCTCTCTTGCTTTCCTTTACCGGTGGAGAGAGAGGAGTGTGCTGTGACACTACTGTAATTACTGCCCGAGAAAACCATGACACCTGTGCATCCCACCCCTCTATTTTACACTGGAAGAGTTGTCCCTCGTTACTGCAAAAAAGCAGGTTGGAAGGACAGCCAGGCTACTCTTGTGTGGGCATGCTGATGGTCTTCAATGGCAAAACACAAACAATTTGCAGATCAAAAAGTTTCCTACCAGAGACGATGAAAGTGAAACTAAAAAGTATCTACCCGCCAAAGATTCTTCAAACAATCTTCGCACTCTGTCCCTGCGATTTATCAAGACGATTTACTGTTCACCAATCGATCATCGACTGGTCTTAACAGACAAGGGTCCGACAATCATTGGATCAAATTGCCGTTACTTTAAAGATTATCTGAGAAAACGTTTCCTTCAGGAACAATTACAAATGAAACCGGAATATGGAAGTATATTTCGACATGTGTTAAGGCAGATTCAGAGGGATGCTGACAATTCCTGGATCAAAGTGTATTAATCTGTGTCTTTGGCAGAACCTAGGGGTATGTGTGAAACCTATTTACGTGTCTCCAGGCCAACCCCAAGTCCCCATGTCTCAAACACAAGGGACACAAACACTGATACGCCATGGAAACTTGCATGTTTGTTTTGTCAATGCCATGCTCAGATTTTTCCAGTGTGGTCTGCCAGGGTGCTAGTGTTATAAGGGGCTAATTTGGGAGACGACAGGCAGAGATCAAGCAGCATTAGCTGGGATTTGAACAGAGACTTGAGAGACAAATCCTCAGCTCCACCTCAGTCCAGAAACTGAACCTTTAAAATGGGAGCGGAGTGAGATTTCATCCTGGTCTGGCCGTTTTTCTCATATAGAAAACTTAAGAACGGGTTACCTCAACTGCAGCTGCTGTCTAATTCCTTAGCGTCAATTCATCTTTCCAAACTTCCAGCAGAATACCCAGGTATTAAAAACAGTATTTATTCTGATAGGTACATTTTCTTGCGTCATGTTGAAAATACCCCTGGAAGCAATATTTTACTTTGCAAATGTGTTTTCAGTTTTGAAAACGATTTGAATCAAAACAGCCGTCCTCTGCCCCCTCTTCATGAATTCCACGGGCTTGTTTGTTAATGCACTGCCACAGCTGAGAAAGGGATAAGATACTCAGCACAGCACCACGTAGGGAGGGAAAGACGGACCAAGTGTTTATAGGTGCACTGAAATACTTGGCTGGGTGATTGGACTTGATTAAAAACTTCTTTGAGTTAAAACAAAAAAGGCGTAGCCTCCCACAGCATTTTTAGCCACAACGGATGCGTTATCAAAAACATCAGACAAATATTTGAGCCGTTTTCTCAGTCAAACATCAAACCACCATAACGTGACAGTGAAAGTGGTTTAAAGGACCGCATGTTTTCCTCAAAACACATCAGAGGTCTGTATATCCATTTGCTTGACATTTATTAGGCTAAATGTGTCCTTTTTTGTGTAAACTGGTTTTTAAATAACTTGCATGAGCTTTGCTTTTGGAAGCTTGTTAGTGGAAACCATGTTCCCAAAACCCCAAAAATGTTCAAGTGCACTTTCAGTCCTGCCTAAGCATGAAGGAGGCCAGGTAACATAAAAAAAAAAAAAAAAACTCTGAAAATAGAACACTAATTAAAGGAATGGTTTTGGGGCAATTTTTCTATAATAATGGTATTGCAGCTGGGTGCCAGTAGAGAAATGCACATGCACTAATAGAGGGATTGCACTCATAACTCTGAGCCTACTCACTGTCCTTATGCTCAAGGAGTTACCAAGCAGAACAAAGCCAAAACATTGGGAAGGGGAAGGCTGGCCAGCTCCAGATTTAGCTGGGTAGTATGAGCACTGAGAGTTAGTTAGTGAGAAGTACAGTACAGAGAATTAAAGCACAAAAAAACTCCCAGCTCTACTGCTGCAGGGCCAGAAGGGACTGGCGGAGCCTTCCACTCAGAAAGACTTAATCGAGCTGATTAATTACTCTAACCTATCAATTGAGGATGAATCTAGATCCCCACCAGCTGGGTTTATAAAATCATCCAAGAGAATTCAATGCTGGCCCTTCTCCAGGCGCAGTTCTAATTCCAGCTTCCTCACTGCAATCCCAGGAGGCAGACTGAAGCCTCGACCCCTTAACAAATGTGTTTGCCTCATCACCATTCCAAAATGTGTACATCAAATTGCACTGTTTTAGTTTTCCTTTAAAACATTAGCAATGTCCCAGCCCCAGTCTTTTTTCCCCTCCCTTAAAGTGCAGCGATCCCTGATGGTTAGTGGTCATTTTCGTGGGAGAATTACCCAGAAAGTCATAACAGTGGTCATGCAGAGTGACGGTGTACCAGGATTACAGGAGAAGCTTGACTGGAGACTTTAATCGGAGGCCCACGCTGGCTCAGATCTGTCAGAAGCACCCCTGATCTCCGTTTTAATGGTCTGACAGAGGGAGTCCGAGCTACCCGAAAAAGGGCATCACACGAACCTCTCAAGCTTTCAGCCACCTTGGTAAAAGACGGAGACAACCCAACACAGAAAAACCGAGTGACTGCATTCACGCAACCAGATTCGATATCCCCTACAGAACAGATAAATGTGATGAGTGTGAATCATTTTTGTGTTGTTTGTGACGAGCTTGTCAGACACTACACTTAGGTATTTCTGGTCCAGCTGATTATGATATGACGTACCTAAGGGAATAGAACATTTTATTTCCGTATTATTCACCGGTGTCCTCTAAACCTCTGGGAGATTCATGCCTTCCTATTGCATTTTCTTTTCCAGCTGCACGTAATGACACATTCCTCAAACTCATCATCCAGCACGCATTACAACTGCTTTGCCGACCAGCCTTTGGTTCACCTCATCAGCTGGACAAAATCGCTGAATCAAGCAATAGTCTTACTAGACATTTGAAGTGGGTATCTCATACCCTTCTGATACTGAACCTGTCAATATTTCTGTCCATACCTTCTCTCTGCAGGTACATTGGCTGTTTCGCTCGGCCATCAATTGTTTCTCTTAAGATATACCCATTACGTGGCCTCCTTTGTCCATTAGCAGACTTCTGACGCAACTTTCTGGTTACCTGGGTGAAACGAAGATTCTAGACTCTTCCAAGTGACTGCCCAGAAAAAACAGCCTGTCACCATTCTCAGTTGACAGATTTCAGGTTCTCTAACATCAGTTATAACTGATCAGTTAATATGCCTCTTCTAAGCTTTCCTCCACGGGTGCTGTCAGTGAAGTGAGGGCCATTTGCTTAGTCTCTCTGTGCCATAGCTTGCTGCCTGATCTTGGGGGACTGCCCCTTTTCACCTCATATTGGGTTCCAAACCTTGGTGTTAACATTCCCACTCATGGCCCCACTGCATTGTATATTCCCAATCTGACCCTACACCCCTCCAAGACCTCTTCACTGTATTGCAATCCCTCATCTTTTGGGTCATATATCCCCCTAAAAAAACAGGCTAAAAACAAACTTCCTCAAATTGCCCTGCCGCTTCCCTCTGCTTCAGTGTTAAATTGCTTTGCTTCTGTATTTCTAAATTTGTTGGATAAACAAATGACTATTCTTTAGTACTGTGCTGCAATGTATGCTATATATATATATGCAATGTATGCTATTTGTTATTTTATATACAGATTTTTTATATTTCCTCTGCCTTTTCTGCAACATGAGGGCTCTGTAAGCCCCTTTGGAGAAAAGTGTTATTGGTGAAAGGCGGTCCCTTATGGCCAGATTGCTTCTTGTTTGTTTATTGTTCGTTGTCCAGATCAGCTAAAGGTAATTAAACCGAGAGCCTTAATGTTGTTTTCCTATCTCCGATGCTATTTTTAAACCTGCGGCTGAAAGGACCAGTATCTTACACCTTGGCAAGTTTTCATCAGCCAGACCGAGCAGGAAAGACGAGCGCAAATGTTCTGAGCAGGCTGGCTATCCACACAGCCTACAATAGGGTCCAATGTGAGGACCCACGTGTTTAGAGAACCTGGTGTAGGCAAGACATCAAAAACCGAACGCAAATGGAATTTGATCCTTGACTCTTTCATGTTCCAGATGCCAAAAGGTACCCTTCTTTCTCACACTTCAAGTCCAACTCCTTGCTTCTTCATTCCTATAGCTACAGATCCATCTTGCAACCTTTTTCTCTTTCTTTCCTGACGTCATTTTGCACCAGTCTTTTTTTCAACATCTGTATTTCTTCAGTTAGGCTTCAACACACATCCAAGCCAATATCTTTCAGTTACAGTTCTATTTCTACTCAGCAGACTGTGTTAGTCTTCCTTCAGTTTTGGCAGAATTTTTGGGGATTTGTCATTGACTGGGGTGTTACTACCAGGCATGTTTCAAGTAAAAGTTGCACATTTTTTACAAACTAAATAAAATTTTATTCTTTCCTGCAATCGTCCATCACCCTTCAAAATCCAAAACCCTTCATCCACAACGAGGGCAACCAGTGGCAACCACGCACAATGTGTTGACAGTGGCATTCCTGGAATTTTCCAGAAAACAAAGTTATGTCTAAAGTTGTTCTCCATATTGTGTGTGACGCACAGTCGGCAAATTCTGGCATTTTACATGCCAAATTTAGAAAAATAGTTTTTCTCAGAGAGAATATGTTGTCTTCTCAAATTTGAACCTAAAACGGTCTTCAAATTCCCCTATCCCCCAGATCAGATCGCAAGGCTACGCTGGTCTAAAATCCAACCTTGCCTAAATCAGGGAATTCTCAAAGCATGTCCAGCAACGTCTATGTCAGCTTTCATGGTACAATAATCTATGGAGGCTTTCTCTTTATCATCCTTAACATACGGATGGCTTCAATAAATTGCCATTGTAAAGAAGTATACTGATATCGTGCGTCTAGCATTCATTGCACTGAAATCTTAACACAATGGGACAGTACCCAAATTTCAGAAAAAATCTATAATACACGTGAAAGACCATGGAAACAATCAATTCAACAGACCTTAGAGCATAACCACCAATAACAACGAAGCAAAAAATTACCGTTTTTGAAAATTCCAACTGCGCAAATTGCAAAGCATGTCGTTATCACGTGTAACCTTTCAACATCCCGTATGTAATAACAGGGGGACGTGTGTATATCATTACAATAACTGGAACACTGCTTGAGAAACAATCCATCCTCTCAGGCCAAACTATATGCCTCTCACAACTATGCTGATCCACATTGGCAATGCATGCCATTTCATTCTTTGCGACTACATGAATCGTTCCATATAATTGTTTACGATGACCACAGCAAAGGAATTAACCTAGAATGATGTTGCAGAACACGAAACGCAAATATATCAAAGTTATCGCTACATTTAGATAGATAAATGTAATCCACTCCAACAGAAGTCGACACTTTTTAAAGCAGATTTTCCAATAAACCCCAGACAAAAATCCTGGCAACCAGTATTCATTCATTTTAAAATCCAGTACAAGACAATGCTTCAAAAGATTGCCTCGATTAACAACTAGCTCGAAGAAACTTTCATGTTAAAATTTTCAACCAATTAATCACGAATGCAAACAATAATTAGTTCTATATCCTCAAAATCTTCTGTTGACTGCTGTCTGTACTGACTGCCTCATTTCCACAGGCAGTTTTTGAAATGTATCTACTGGTTTTACATCTTAACTTACTAAGTTTCATCAGGGGGTTCATATGTGTAACAGGCAGTTGTAGATAATTATACAAAATATTTGGCACCACCTTCCTCTGCTGCACAATATGGGTATTACAACCAGAACAACAGAGGCACTTGGCAAAAATAATAAAATAACAAAATTTTTAAAAAGTCTACAGTCATCCAGATATCACAACTTGACTAGACCAAATGAGTGTGACACTTATTGTACTGTATGCAGTTTTATTGTTTATATTTAATCAAAGTTAAGCAATATAACATATCTCACAAACCAAAAGCATTGTGTTGGTGTAAAATTTTAATATTTGTAAAAGAAAGATTTAAAACGATAAATTACAAAAAAAAGAAGTAACACTAGTGGACAAGAAACATTTTCTTTAAATAATAGAACTGTACATGGTTTTAAAAGGTAACTAAAAACAAAAAAGACACCAAACAAAACAAAAAAAGAAAGGAACATTTGAGTTCCTTTTACAAAATGTATAACGTTAATAGCACTACCAATAATAAAGACCGGTGTAACAAACAGGAGAAAACAGACAAAATCAAAAAAGCCGAATATAAGCAGGGCAGAAATATTGTCTGAACATCACAGCATGAGTGCAGGGACATTGGAAGTGGAAGTTCAGCAAAGTAAGGCAATAGAAAGCAAAGCGAAGACAGAGAGCAGGCCCATCCACACGCACAGAGTTTAGGCATCTGGGGAGCTGGAACCAAATGTCAATTTAAAACAAACACAAAAATCACACCAGGAGAGGGAGACATTTAGTAAGGAGTCCCACAATTATTTTCTAATTCTACAGTGTATAATGTTCTCAGATTTCCAGACTGTGATGTCCACAGATAGTTGTTAAGTAGCTCCTTGAAGACTAGCCTGTGAAAAAACCTTAAGCTAAGGAAAAGAAAGAGGATAAAAGCAGGGGGGGGGGGGGGGGGGTTGGAATTATTATCTTTGAAGGCTACAGAAGTTAAGTTTTTTGCACAAAAAGAAAGCCGTAAAACAAACTCCCAAACCCGTGCACACAGCTGCAACCA
>JAOYSI010069703.1:1770-26758 GCA_025775065.1 Hiodon alosoides
TGGTGCGAAAGGGACGTGGTGCTATGGGGATGTGGGAACAAATACTTCATACATCGTTTCATTTTTTTTCAACAAGTCCCATCTGATATACTCAAAACTATATTTATAGGCTATATTATTGCATTTCACATATAAAAGTAGACTTATAAATAATTATATGTATATTATATATATATATACATAATTAACTCTATCCACACAAATTCAATTCAAAGTGTTAGCATTGCCTACATGCATCATGTTTTATTTCCAGATGCAGTGTATTCTCATAATTTTCTTTTCAAATCTGTTCTCCTCAAACACTAGTAGCCTAGGCTACAAATCAGTAATGAAAATATGTGTCTGGAAAACAACCTAAAATATCTGTAATCTTTTTTTTTTATTATTATTGAAGAATATAAAAGTGAAAAGTAATTATATATATGTGCGATGAGCGTAAATATCATTGCGCAAAGGTTGATTAGTGTGGCCAACAGATGTTCCGCTATGCAGAGTCGGACCACACCAATTTCCATTCCCACGTCCCTGTCCAGAGGGCAGAAACAAAAGAGAAAACCCTGGAAAATAAGTCCACGACCCCAAAGGCAGTTCAGAGAACGGAAAACTGGATGATTGAAACATACTATAGATTGAATAATAAAGTAGTTCTGTAAACAGCCGAGTTGGCAATCGCTCAGAAGCTTCAGCACTTTGAGGATAGCTAGAGGGATACAATTTATCAATACAAAAGAAAAAGCAGCATGCAGTATCAATTTGAAACGAATCAGCATGAAAGTCCACTCCAGGAGCCGAGAGTTAGAAAAGTATATCGTATGTCGTGTATATTTTTGTAAATGGAGCAAAAAAAACGAAACAACATGATCTTCTCCAGACCGACACAACAGCGACAAATTTTTAAATATGATGCTTTTCAGGAGCAAATTTTGTTTTATACTATTGGCTGTAGGGATAGCCATCAGTGTACCACCGGTGGCCAATCCTCTACTCCTGATTCTTACTGTTTTGTACTTTACTGGAGAGGAATCTCTTGTTAGCTTGGACAGAGTTTATCGCTCCCATATAAGAGGGACAAGCTGGAGACTACAGTAATAATTTAGTGTTGAGCAGTTTAGAACTAGATAACCAGACACAATCAGGTAGACCACTCCATTGTAAAGCTCTGCATAAAAATGTTCTGCCACCATTTTCTTTTAGATACTCCTGGGAAATATTGTCATAGAGTCAAATAGCCAGCTTCTGTTGAGTGAACTAATCTCGAGGGATCATAGGAGTATAGTCTAGGAGGTCTTTTAAATGCAATGTCTCAAGCCTAATGAATGCCTTGTACGTGAGGAGTAATCGCTTGAAGTCATCGCAGTGCTTCCAAGACAACCAGTGAAGTGATGCTAAAACTGGTGGGATGTGGACGTATTATGTAGCCTTGGTTAAGATCCCAGCAGCAATGTTTTATTATAAAGGTTCAGTCACAGCATGGAGGCAGCCGGAGAAAGGGGCATTACTGTAGTCTAGTCTAGAGGTAACAAAAGCATGGATCCCTTCTTCTCAATCCATTAAACAGAGAAAATGCTTTCAGCAAAGTTTTTTTTTTTTTTTTTAAGGATTATAATACGGTATTTAAATGAGAGATCTGGATTCATTTTACCCAGAGTTCTTGCATAAGTAAATTGGTAAGCACTGAATAGCCATCTAAACTACTGTAAATTAAACTTGTCTTAAGAGTTGCAGAGACTTTTAGGGCCTTTCATTTCAGTTTTCCCAGAAGTTGATAGTACTCATTTATATGTCATACAATGTTGAGGCATGATTCTAGTCTGTCTATATGCAAGTCCTCACCTGAATGAATTAACAAGTAGGGTTGCGTGTCAGTCCGACTACATTCATTTAGGAATCATTCTTTTTTTCTAAGTTTAGACGGCTAATCGAAAAGATGACAACATTTGCTTGTAGTTTATAAGACAGAAAACCTGTAATTTGGTTGAACACAATTTGTGTTTTGTACCGGTTGGAAAAGTAGCACTGCCAGCTTGCAGGCTCCCAGGAAGCCAACAGGAGATGCTGGCTGGCGTGGTCGAGCGCGGTCAGTAAACCACGGAGCAAGTTTGTAACATTTTATTATTTCTTATAAAAAGCCACTGCACTCATCTACCAAAGCTTTGGGTTTGAAACAGTCATTATTTGAATCTCAAATGTAAAGAAATTGGCCATTGAGTACGTCAATAACTAAGGCGATCAAAAGGCGTAGTGTTAATGCGTGGGCTTAAATACATGTTGAACAATTTCAGTAGCACTGTCCACGTGGCTGGTAAAGTCTTTTGGCTATTACGACACTCTCCGCTGCCACCGCTATCAGTATCAAACACGCGGACACCCGAGACACAGGTGACTAGCCTGACCGCGTGTTTACATTTCAGACAACGGTATCGCGGGTGAGCACCTTCTCTGTCGGTGGGTTGCCGGGTGGGGAATGTCGATTATAGCTCACAGCTCTGCTTCCTCCAATCCGGGGACCAAGCTTGGCTGCTCAGGCAGCACCTGGGCTGAAGGACAGTGTTGCTACCCACTGCATCGGGAGCAACTGAAAGGGGAGTCCATGTGACTCTCCCTTCCCCATCGCGCTAAGCTTCCACATTTGGTCCTCCCCTCTAACTCAGAAACTTTATCCATCAATTCCATAAATATAAATAGTTACTTTGGAGTACCAAAAAATGTGAACCGCCAAACAGGAATGTACACAACGCTTACCCTTTTTTCTTAACGCTTAATAGCAAATATCGGGGTTAAATTTATTTTGAGTTCAAGTATAAAATAAAAAACTGAATAGCATCACGCACTCAAACCTTTATTAAAGCTACATGACTCACAAGTGTGATGTAACAAAGTATTTATATATCTCAAATGAAAGGATTAATGTAGTGGGTTTGTCCAGTATCAACGCCGCTAAAATCAATGGTTCTTCTGAAGTCACAATATATATTCCATTACCTAGAGCTTATGCTTTTTCAGACAATTTCTCGAATGAGATAAAAAAGGATTTAAGGAACAGAGTACCTATTCCCTAGTTCTCCTGAAGTACTGACGTACTGTTTTGCTTGTAAACAGTATGACCATTACGGGAGAAAATGAATTCTTGAAATTTGGCTACTGGATGGGAAACATATTTCTAGGCCTTAATAGACAATAGATTTATATAGTAGAGTTTCTCCACTTCGAACAAGAAACACATTCCATGCATCTCATTACTTTGATGTAGACATTAATATTTTACATGCATTGATTGGCGACTGCAGCCTTCCCATACATCCTGTTGCAAAGTCTTTGCATCTTTGGTGATTTTTTCATTTAACTTCATAAATACAAATGACTGGTGAAATTAGATTATATTCCAAACACTACTTGGTGTTCACGTTTCTGTCATAATATACGCAGTTAGACGGAGATTGAGTAAGAAATGACATCCATTGTTCTTTTACTGCACAACGTATCAGTGGTCAGTAATAAAAAGCCTATACAATACCACCGTTTTAAATTAAGGTGGGGTTTGTTTGTTTTGTATTGAGGTAACCTGACTGAACCCCAAGTACCAGCATTATCATCATTATAAATGAGTTGCAGTACAAGGGCTTGACATTAAACTTCCAAAGCCTCCAGTCACTTGTATAAATGTTTAAACACAAAAGCAAATTTACAAATGCCACACTTCCAAACACAAATATGGTAAGAAATAATCATACTACACTGCATTAAGGTTTTTTATTATTATTATTATTATTAATGTGTTTTATTTGAATTCACTTTTACATTATTGTTTATCCTCAATGGCAAAAATGTCTTAGATTTGGACAAAATATTGAGGTAATGCTGTGAAGGGATCCTGATTTGACATCCTGGTACCAAAGCAATCTCAATAAATCCGTACACTCCACGCAGCTAGGTGCAGAAATTAGGTGACCAAGCCACAGCCTTCCCAGACCGGCTAAGTTGGCCCTTTGTCTGTGCAGCTGAAATGAACATAACACAATATATTTACAATATATCTTTAAATAGAAACAATCAATCAAAGCCACATCCTTTGTAGCCTGTATAACTGCATAACAAATATATAAATGTATAACACTAACAAGACTCGTGAGTGCGTGTCAGTATGCGTGTGTATGTGTGTGTGTGTGGCACAAACAGTCGTTCTAGGGTTTTTGACAAGGTGTCCAACAGCCACAACAAGAAAAGAAGCCAAGTGCAAATACACGAGGCAGCTAGCCTCACAGCATGTAGGTTTAGCTACGTTAGCCAGTCAGCCAGCATCACAACTAATGATATTTGACAGCTACCGGTGAAACGCTGAGCGGTGATAACGTTAACCAACTAACTTATTTCTCAGTGTGTACCAGTTATAACGTTACAGCAAGCCTGTCGAGCCTAACACTTAAATGGGACCTTTGTTGTTATCTACAGGATGCAAACAAACTAAAACAGACTAAATTATGCAGAGATAATAGCAATAATAAATACATATCCGATTTAAACTCTGATTGAGAACCATGAAAAGCCAAGCACCAGCTTGAGCTCCGCAGTATTTGAATCTTTTACTTAGGTTCCCTCTCTGAAACTCTAACTGAGAGAACATCAGCCAGAGGTAATGACATAGCCTACATTGTGATTGATTTCAGTAATTATTTGAAATTATTTCTCAATTTTCGAACGTAGTCACTTCCTAATGCACTAATATACGGGCTGCCACAGAAAATGGGTAGTGGGGTGAAGCGGTGTATCACACAGGATACGTTTTAATACACCAGGGCTGGGGCCTTGCATTGAAACATGAGGAGCAGAGATTTAAAGAGAATGAAAATGCAGGCCATACCAGAAGGTTGCTGCGGCGGTGCAGACCTGTGAAACTGAGATTCCCCGAGAAGTGTGTGTGTGTCGTGACACTCGGCGTGGAACAAACTGACTGAAGTCTCATCTCTGTGGACCACCGTCTCTTTCCTCTAGACCATTAAAAGCAGTCTGAGTTCTTTCAGTAGGATTTCATCTCTCTGTGACTCATCGACGGAGGAGTCGGAAGATACTAAACGGGACATACCTACAAGGACACGTTCAAAGGGGGGAAAAAGCTTAAACAACAGGGCCTTGAGTGAGTTTAAACAGCCCGTCGTTAGCGCTAAACTGAAAGTTATCAGCACGACGGCTGTCATGATACTGATAATTTAGGGCCCTGAGAACCCAGCAAAGGATAAACGGGACGAACCCGGTCAAAACTAAATAATATGGAACCCATGCCACAGCAGCCAAATAACTCAGCCTTAAACAGGCCCGTCTGCATTCTCAAGGAAAGCATATGTGCTGTTGTTTTGGCCACACAAGTGAGGAAAAGCCAAACAGGGAAACGCCTTGGTGATGCTGGTGGGAGGTCAGGGGCGTGGCTTGGGCCTCTGCGGGGAACAGTGGGGCCCCTCGCTCCTCTCAGCCGAGGAACGTGTACCGACAGTCCATCCATCAACATCGCACACACCGTCAAACTTCTGCCCTGACGTGGACTGGATCTGTCAGGATGATGGAGCAGGCCCCGCAACACCGGCAAACAGGAGGGGGGAGAAAATTCAATAAAATCTCATTTCTGATATTAATAACTTCTAACACCTTGCATTCTTCACAGTCCCCTTCAGGAGAACGTTGGACCAATTTAGAAAGGCCAGTGGCTGTCTGCATGTGTGACAGCTGGATGTACCATCGAGCTAGGCCATTTCTGATTCTTAAGTCACAGAGGGAACGGACAAAAACAACAGCACGGTCGTTACTGTTGATAACTGCTGTGCTTTATGGGAAACAAAAAACGATAAATAATATAACCAACACGACAGATCTGACCCCACGACGGCACCACTAAGGCTTCATTTTAAATAATCTTTTAAATGGATGGTGTGTGGGGGCGGGGGTAAAAAGACCTGCAGAGACAAAAGTAAACAAAAAAAATGTTATTTTGAGAAAAGGAATTAAAATCAATAGGGTATTTTTATAGTCTTTACTTCTCTGTTCGGGCCAAACGTTTGCCTTTGTTTTTTTCACAAGAGGCTTTAGGTCCTCTCTTCTATTAAGGAGACAGAGCGCTCTTCGTGAGAGACGGCGAGATATCGAAATTCTGACAGATAGCAGGGCGTATCTCTCGCCATTGTCTAACACACTGAAACAAGACCTGCCATACAGAAATGAAAAACAATGATCAGTCTTGGGGGGAAAAAAGAGAAAAACACAAATTACACAGAGAACTGCTAGAGCATATTTATCTCCCAAATTCAAGCATGAAAACAGAAAGATGAAACAGAAATGGGGTTTAGGCTGGGATCCTAAAAGTGGAGGCAATGCATGAGCGTCCTGCTGAGTGTGTTCTATTTCAATAACCTCAGGTCCAGAGAAAGCAGATTTGCTCTGCTCCCTCTCCATTTAATCCTCTTTACAGCCTAGTAAATGAGGAGTAACTAAAGCAGAAAATCATTTCTACTCAGTAGCCTCTCGACAAAGACTTACATTTGGCTCTCAGGCTTCTCAACAGTGATAGTGGAGAATATAAAAGCTTGCTTTTGACCACAGAGCTGTAAATTGTGCTGCACGGAAGGGGCCTTCCTACCTTGAGTCAGCAGCGTTCGCCAAATACGTCATCTGGTGGGGTGGTTCTACAACACTGCGGTTACTTATTCGACGGGAAGCAACGATTACTAATCTAAGAACAAAAAAAGATTTCATTACAGCTGAGATAATCCCTCGCTGCGTATGCTACAGAATCGCTTTTATATTGCATTATTTCCTTCTGAGGAAGGAAATAATGCCTCATATTCCTCATATCTAGACAGAATTACCATGCTTACAGTTTCAATCTTTACACTGCAGGATATTTGCTGGAGCATTTTAAGAACCCCTTTCCAAGGTACAGCCACTGTGCCAATGCTAGGAATCTAAACCAGTTAGAACAACTCAATTTTTAAATTTAAATCTCTGGCCTGTCTTGGGGGAGGGGGAATTTCTTGCTATAAATTATTTTTATTTCTTTTTAAATCTGCCTCGCGGTTGCTATGATCCCTCCTGGTTTCAAGCGCTCGTGAAAAGATGTATTGCTGAAATCAATTGCAATCAATTATTCAGCACGTCCCTGTGAACAAAACCTTGATTCAACGACAAATCTCTCCGCTGAGGTGCAGCCAACTTCACTGGCATCACAAAGCAGACTGTGCTGATTATATCAACTATTCATAAGGGGCTTAAGCTGTGGTGTCACAAAGCTATTTTTCAAGGGGAGTGGGTAGGATGTAAAGAAGCATAAATACAGTCCTTGTCCAATCATTCCACTTCATTATTGTGCTAGGCATTGCAATTACTTATAATAAAAACGCTACCGTGAGACCGACCTCTGCACCCCGACAATGTGGGCCCAATGCAAATGAGGCAATGAAGGCCAAGATTCCATTACGGCAGTAGTCAAGGGGCTTCTGCTGTCCTGGCAGAAAACGGCCAGGCTTTTAAGCTATATCTGAGCACTACCAGTACAGCGCGGCAACACTAGCCAGAAAAAACTGGTGAAAGAGAAGGTCTGGAACTGGAACGGAAAGCTTCCTGGCGTTCCTGACACCACCCGGCACCCAGGGACAGGATCATGTGCTGAGGCAAGCTTTCATTTTCCCCGCGGTCAGTGCGCAAGCCCAACCAGACCCCTACGCAAACACGACACCTCCACCCCTCCCTCGCCTCTCACCCGCACCGCTCAACCGTGAGATATACTACCTCCGCTAGGCGGGCATGCTCAAACTGTTCGCAGTCAGATGGTGTTTAAAAAAAGAAACCGGAATTTGTGGACATAAATACGCTGCAAGGAGAGCGGGAATCGATCCCACCCGGCGTTACCGCCGGTCCTTATCTTTGCTCAGCTGGAAACAGAGATAACTCTTAACAAACGGGGTCAGGGTGGACCACCACTAAAATCTGGACCTCAAATTCAGTCACAGCATTTGTGATGCCCCACAACTATTGCACCAGTTTATTAGAAGGGAGGATATCAAACAACGGGGAAGGAGAATGAGAGCGATGGAGATTTAGGTAAACATTGTCAAGTAACTGTAAAAAACAAGAAAAGTTTTTTAAATACAACGATGCGTCGTGGGCACCTTCAACCTCTGGTTCTGGTGTTGAGACTGTAAGCGTATCAGGCACATGAGGGGCAGGTGAAAGAGTCCGTCACACTACCCCCGGCCTCTTGACAGGTACAGGGAGTATTTTCTTGTGCTCGAAAGCATGGAGCACAGCCTCTCCTCTGCATCTGACAGGCCTATTAAAGCAGGTGATGGCTTCTCCTTCTACCACAAGGTTACCCTGCATTCAGGTTGTCCCACACACAGGGCAGGCTGCACTCATAGCTGTCACTCTTCTTCTTCTTCTTCTTCTTCTTCTTCTTCCACGGTTACCCAGAAAAGCTCAACCCTGCTCATCCACCGATTCGATGTGCACCACAGTGGCCGCTTGAGGTGCGGGGGGGGGCGGCCTCATTAAGGTTTTTTGAGTTCATTTTTTTTTTTTCTTTAAGTTTCTGGCAGCTGATAAGGCCCAAGATAAAAGGGGGTTTGAGTTCACTACAGGTTACACTTTTTTATGAAAAAATCCAAACGCCAAGATACGCAGATTCACCGAGCCAGCTGCGAACTAGGTAAGCCCTCAGTAGTATTACACTTGCATCACATTGAGAAGACATGGTTTACCTTGGAGGCCACCCGGGTCAGCACAGCTGAAAGGGGAAGAAAAGGCTGTAATGTAAAGGAAGAGGAGGATGTTAGACAGACTGAGAAGAAAACTGAAGCAAAGCACAATGTTTCGACTGACAAGCCTTTGTCACGTGCTGACTCAGAGATAGATCAAGGAAACGTTGTCAATTACATTTGCCATAGTCGAGAGTGTCACTGTGATCTATTCGGCTAAAAATGGGATTTTTAAGTGCTACAATGTTTTTTTGCTTTTGGTCCAAATTAGGCCTTATGTTTATTTCTGTCGACAAAATTAGCATAGCCTACTTGCTTTGTAGTGTCCAAAACATGGCATCAAAAAGAAAGCACCAAAATAACTTTAGTCTTCAAAGCAAAGAGCAGAGCACGATTTATTTTCATATTCCTTTTTATGCATTCTAAATGTATTGACAGATGCATCTGAATCAGGGACCGGGAAATACATGCTTTTCTGCTACGCTCAAGTGAGATTAAATGATCCAAACCCCCCCCCACTGCCGTTTAAAAAATTCGGAGCACGTATAACCATAATTAATTCACTGAATTCCCAGCCACTGGCCCTTCAGGTCTTAGGACATACACATGTCTGCAGGGAAGCAATTTTTTATATATCCTCCCGAGGAACATTGACGCCACCTGTTCTATGCATGGATAATGAATAATAATTTTGTGACTTTATATAAGGCATAATGGATGAGATCACCGCCAAACCATTCGCCACCTACAGGACTCTGCATGGTCGGGGGGTGATAAAGTGGCCAATAGCAATGCACACGCCCAAGAGCAGCACCCCGTCCTGCTAATATTTCTGACAACAATCCCTTGATTAGCTTCATTATGGCAATGATTACCTCAGCCAATGATTTGTGTTTACTGCATTACTTCAGCCAAATATTTTTTTGTGCAGTTCATTATATTAACCAAGTACACATAATATACAGTCCTCAGACTTTAATTGGAGAAGACAGAACATTTGCAGACAAATATATAGGTTGTAATAGGTTGTAAAAGAAGGATTTCTGTTTTTGTTTTCTAAATGCTCTTAACTATATGAGTAAATTCGGGGGAAAGAACACTTGTCTTAAGGTATTCGAGCATCAAGGAATCTCTATTGTTTTAAATAGAGATTTAAATGTTTAATACCTAATATGCTGTAGCCTAAAATATAATTTGATACATGACTGTATTTGGAAATGACTAAGATGCGTTCCGGATAAATCCATGATTTAAAAAAAAAAACTTTAAAAAACAGCTTAAAACTCAATTACATTTTACAGGAAAACGCATATTTAAATCGCATTTAAAATTTCATCCACTCATGGATTCACACATGCAAAGGACACCACATACATCTCTCTTAAGAAAAGGTCTATATATACATTTTGATTTTTATCGAAATATCTCTGTGTATAACTGGAGTTGGAAAACTGACGACAAAAAGAAACCCTGACATCTTTCACATCAAAGGATCTTCTCACAAAGGATTACCAAAGGAACAATATGTTTTCATTCACTGGAATATATATTGCTTGCACAGAGGTTTTAGGATAGGAGAAACATACTCATACCCAATATTTGGCATCAGATCTGGTCTTTTGTTGGACAACAGGGCCCTCTTCAGGAAGGAGGGCTGCATGGTCAGGATTATTCAGAAAAGAATAGTGAACCTGAATGCACCATCGTGCTCCGGAAGTGGTGCAACACGTGCACGGGTCATGACAAAATGACATCATCTTTAGTGGGCTTTCCACATGACGAGAAATAAGCATTGTTCCAGCTTTAAGTGACCTAAGTCACGTCCAACCACTCGCCAACGACTAAGCGCTGTCTCTCCGGCCAGCATGAAGCATTTGATGAATTTTAATTACGTAATGTCCTTATTCAGAGCAACTTGCAAAGCTTACGGTATATTTACTGATGCAATTCAGGCTACTTGTAAGTTTACTATTTGCAAGTTTCAAGACTGAAAAGGGTATTCCTATGGGTAAATCTGCATATTCACGACTGCATATACAGCTGTGGGGTTTTGATGGTGGCACACGTTTAGTCTCGCAGGTGGGAAAGACAGGCAACTTTAGGGAAGTAGCACTTTGCTGTCTTTTGAAAGTGACCAATGATATGCATAACTTTAGTTACGTTTTTCTTTTTCTTAGGTGCTTGTGTGAGCTTAAATGGCTTGTGCATGTAAAAAGTTTGGGAAAAGTTAAAGAATGGCGTGTCTAGGTGCACGCTGGAGTGTAGTGTTACAAGTCATCGTCGGCCTCAAACCTAGGAAAAAAACTCTTAAGATATATAATGAAGACAACCCACCCACTGTGTTTCATCAGCCACCATTAGAGTTAGTAGTTATAGAAGTGCAAGTTTAGATCACCACAAAAGTACAGGAACAAAACTCAATATTTTGCTCGTCTGAGATTACCAGAGATGCTTTTAGTCTTATCAGTGCAAGGGAAAACGTCCAGTCTAATATGGACCGTTTTACTTAAACGCCTCTGTCCAAAAGCACATCAACAAAAGCACACTCTGTCTAATGCTCGCTGTAGACTGCTTGTAAAAAACACTAAATAAGGGACTCTGCAGTTATGACAGAAAACTTGCACTGGAGAAAAAAAACACTTTCTGGCAACAGCTTCATGTCCTTAGCCAATATCTCGGCTGCAGATATTAGTTTAGCTCTTCTACTCATTATGAAGATGTTTGCGCTTTCCGATTAGTCGTAGACTCCAAACTTAGAATCCGGATCCTCACCTTAGACACAATGTGAGGGACAGGAGGGACCTTGCATTAAAGAGAGTGAGACGCCATATACCTGTACTTACCCTTGGAAAGAAAAGAGGACATAGCCCAATAGGCACATAGACCATTATGTGTATCAAAATAACCTTCCAAGTTATTTTGCTAGGGGTGGATTTGCCATGGAAAAAACATAAACACTACATTTCTTGCCAAGTCCCAGAAGGCAACTGTAAATGCTGATCATGAGATTAATTTAGTTATACAAGGTAACATTACTACTGATGAAGCAAATACATGAAAATTATTTATTTTATATGGCAAACATGACTCATGTCGTCCACAGGGCAGGTTGTCCCTATTGCCTTCAACCAAATCAAATCAATAATAATCATAACAATTAAAAAAGAAGGCATGTAAGGCCTTAGAAATAAAGATCAGCATTTATTAAATATACACAGACAATAAAGCTGTAAAGAATCCAAGGAGAGGTGTCCATATTGACAACTTACCTCTCTGCAGAGAATATTTTTTTTAAGATTTGCCCAAGGGCAGCTTATAATAAGAGACAATAATGGCAAAGCGTGTGATGCATTGCTCCAAGTTTCCAACATTAATTCTTCTGTAAACATCATCTGGTCACATGACAACCTGGCCAGCCAAACTTAAGCTCAAACATAAAACAGTTTATTTAACAGCATGAACGTATGACAAACAATCAAATTTTGCACCTCATGCCTACTAAATTTGGAGCCATTTCATAATCTCTGAGATGCCTCAGAGGAATAGCTTATGCATTATTTGAAATAAATAGGCCTAATAATCAGATTTTACAGTGGTCAAACAGGATAAAGGCTTGACTGGTTTCAGTGCTTTGGCTTATGTGCTAAGACTCTGTGTTGTGACTGGATCCGACCACCCCCCGGTTTTTGGGACGAGACTGAAACCTACCTTCTGGTGGCTCCTCGCGCAAATATGGAGGCAGCTCGTCGCCATTGTTGCTGTCAGGTGACGAGCTGATTTCTTCCACAAGTTCGGTGTCAGTGCTGGGTCCCTGGAGAAAATCGTGTTTTGAGAATATTCAATATACCACTGAGTTTACCTAATATTTGGTCTCTTCTATTTCAATATTTAATGGTTTCAAATGATCAGAAAACAAAATAACAGTTTATTACTAATAACAGTTCTATCTAACAATTAGAATATTATCATTGTATTAATCACTCCCGAGGTGATCTAAAAGACCTGTATTTCTTTGACAAAACTAAAATAATTTTTTTAACAAAACTTAGCATAGTGGTAATAGCTATGATAGTCGTGTAATAAATAAGTTTAAGTGAATGGCAATTGGAATAGTAACGATACGTCAGATACGTTTTAAAAAGAAACTGCATACGTACTTCATCAAAAAGAGTACTAAATATGCAATACCAGTATGCGTCGTGTCACATATATAATATCAAAAGTGCATAACCATAAATATAGTACTATCTATTAACAGTCTTTCTGCAGTTCGGGTTTGTAAGCTTTCCGAATGTCAGAATTCTAATATGTGTGTGTCAATATGGTATAGGTAGTGTATCCATGTGTTTGAAATTATTTTTGTGAGTTTTTTTTTTTTTTCTTGACACCATTCTGTTGCTTTATTCTGTTGCACGCACATGGGTTAAACATTTTATGAAAGTGGTTTTATAAAAACATGTCTTTCATTTAATTGTCATTTTAATTGCAGATTGTCATTTAATGTTTTGCCTCGCGACAAGAACGTGCATCTAAAACGTACAACCCCAAACTGGCTAGGCTACAATTCCAAAAATTTCAAGAGCCTACGACTTCAACAACAACAAATCCACCGACTCACCTTCATCGCTGTAGCAATTACAGCTGAGCTTCTATCTATAGTTGCTCTTTTGGAGAAATTATCTTTAAAACGAGAGATCCGCAGAAATCGCTGTTATAATAATCGACTGAATTAAAATTCTATTTCTCGATTAAGCAGTTGGAATATGTTTTTCTGCTGAAATGTAACAGGAAGTGACGTTTTGAATGTTTACCGTGTGATTAATTTTTTGAGTGCGTTACTGCACTACATATTCGTAGTCGCCAGAGGGTAGCCGTGGACTGTTTTTCCAAGCGAGTCTAGTCTCAGTTCATCGTCTCTGCGAGGTTTCAAGCTTGTTTGCACTTTATTTCCAACAGCGTTTTTTTTAATTCTGTCTCCGGTTGGTGATTCTTGGCATTCGTGCAAATGATACGCGCTACACCTAGAGGGTTGTAGCATAACATATACATCTTTCTAGCATAGATTGTTCCAACAATGAATGATTTATTTAACGCAAGGGGTCAAACTGCACATCCCCAGTTTTCCTTAAAAAATTTGAATACTTCCGGCTCCCATTTTACACTGCTTATCAATTAGCTGTTTAATAAACCTACATATATTGCTATAATGTTAACATTTATTTTGGCAACTTTTGAAATAGTTATTTATACAAGAAAATGAGACAGTTTTTCCATATTTTAATTTATTTATTGATTTTGTGTAATGCATTTTGTGTAATGATTTTCTGTAATGCATTTGTGTAATGCAATTTCCTTATTTATTTAGTAGTAATAATCATAATAATGTCCATTGCTGTGGTAGTAATAAAGGAACTAACGTGGATTCATGTTTTATATGGCTTAGGAAATTATATACACATTTCAAAAGTAATCAGTTTTACTACTGATATGGCCAATAAACAGCATTCTGCTGCAGATACCTGCTGGTTCAAAGATTCACCAGCGCCGCCCAGTCACCGGTCATAGCCTGAGTGCTTTCACACATTAACCACCACAACTCACTTCTGGACAGTTCTGCCTCTTCCATTTGACCCGACTCCTCAGCTCTCCATTTCCAGGCTTGGGTGTGAATCGCCAGGCATTTCTGCCCTTTATATCTGTGGTAAGTGTCATTTAATTCTCTACCACATCAACTCCTCTGTCAGAGTTGATCATGGTACCATTTAAGAGAAGAGCTGTTTTGGGAGAAGGGGGCCTTGATAATCAGTGCTGTGGAATGTTTTGAGATGCGATTATTCATAAAGGTGTAAGATTTATTAAACACCTCAGAACTGTCGGTCTGTTGGCTAATTGAGCTATTTTGAGCTAAGTTTTTAGGCCTTTGCCCAAAAGGATTGGAATCGTGCTATGTCCAAATGGAGTGGAATGGTGCAATGTCTTGGGAAAATGATTTTATTTGCTAATTTTAGTACAAAAATGACAATACTTGCAAACCTACAAATTGAGTGACACACTGCAAGATCTCTCTCTCAGACGTCTCTGACCGGGGACCCTAGCTGTGCTGATTCTGATTCATTCAGTGTGTGGACATATTGATGTAAAATCCTATTCCTACAAAGAGTGATCACATGTAATTTGTTTAATAAAAAAATATTATATTCAAATTCTGCCAATCATTTTCTATAATGCAATTCTGAATAAATTCAGCCGTGAAAACTGCCTTTTGTATCTCAGAGTAATGCTCGGCCAATTCCAATGAATGGAAGACCTGATTTTACCTAATGTTAAATTTTGTCCAGTATTTGTTTTTTTTTCACCTGCTGAACGTACTGTATGCCGGTTCTTTGTGCTTACCTCACCTTGTCTCAACTTTCAGTGAGGGAATCCATTTATAGACCTGATATAAGATCTTCATCTTAGGAAGCGATCTTCACCATGGCGTGTCACTTGGAATGCGAAATTTAAAGAAAATGAGTTAGAGCCAAAGGATTCTTGTTCTGCCTATAAACAATTTTAAGATAACAATTCCAGAGGTCAAGTATAAGCAGAGAAACTCATTCTGTTTAATTGGGTATGCTGTCAGCTTTGCAAATGAAATCTTCTTAAAACAAGCATTAACATTGCTAAGAGGTAAATAAGAAGAATGTGATTGCATGCCTGATAATGTAAATAGAATTGAAAGAAGAGTCTGGCGACAAAAGTATATTAGTTAGAAGCATACAACTCACAGTGTATTTTTTTTTACATTGCATACTTCATATCATTTACTTTCAGAACCCTAGATCATATTTATATCAATAAACTATGAGTTTGTGCCTAGGCAAACTATCATTTAAACTATCCCCACATACAGGCGGGTGACAAATAAAAGCTAAAAGCCTACAGTGAGGGGGTCCGGCAGGTCTGTTATGCTGTGGTGGCTCTGTTATACTGGCATTGTTTGGGTTCATTTGTCCCCTTAGAGGGAAAGATCACTGCAAATCTGAGTGATGGCCTTTATCATAGGGTGAAACATTTCTATCCTGATGTGAGTGCTCTCTTACAGGATAACAATGCCCCCCTCCACAGGGCACGAGGGGTCACTGAATGGTTTGATACAAATGATGTGAATCAAATGCTATGGCCTTCACAGTCACTAGATCTCAACCCAACTGAATACCTATGGGAGAGTTTGGACAGTGCTCTCCATCACCATCATCAAAACACCAAATGAGGGAATATCTTTCGGAAGAATGGTGTTCCATCCCTCCAGCAGAGTTCCAGAGACTGGTAGAATCTACGCACTGAAGCTGTTCTGGCAGTTTGTAGTGGGCCAACACCTTACTGAGACACTCCATGTTGGTTTTTTCTTAGATTTGTCACCCGTCTGTATGTAGATTCTGGGGTTTACCCCATGGCAGTAAGTTTCATGAAGCAATGTTGCATCTATCAATGACATCATATGCTGATTGGACAAATTATGTAAATAAGTAAACATTAAATAAAAAGTCATTAAAATCTGCGGTAAATCTAAGGCAATGAGGAAGCGACTAATGCTTGCATTTAAAAATAAGAAAAGGTTCAAAATAAAATTGAATCTTGCAGTCCAAAAATATCTTACTATTGGAATGAAATGAATGAGGAAATTATGTATCAAGAAAGTCATATTGAAGTTCATCTCAACGGACACAATGAAAGACGGATGTCAGTCTTACTTCAGTACAAATTCATATCCACTTTTCCGCAGAGGTTATATGTTCCTCAGGTCTATCCACGAGTTTAAAAAATATCACTCAGTATTATATTTTTTTTTATTAAAACAATTAACTAAGTAAGTGAGGTTAATGTATACTGTATTTGTGTCTTAGAAATGTCATTTTTTGGAACTTTTTGGACTATTTGGAATTTAGTTGAATTTAGTTGAGGTTCCATAAACCAGCCTATGTTCGACTGGAGAGTAGTCCTACCTGCTGGAATACGACAGGGTGTCATTTTGATCCGGGAAAGTGTAATCTTCAGTAGCCAACTCTAAATCCCCGACCTAATTACGTGTCGCACATAAGCTTGTTAGGCGTGATATCTCCTAAGCTATAAGCTAAATGTCTTCATGCAGCCGAGTAGTTTTTTTTGGTTTAGTTTTACTTAGTGCCTGCAGTACAGAGGATAGTTGACAACGATGGGGCAGGCCCAGCAAACGTCGCAAAGCGCCGAAGAGATAGACGTTGCTGACTTACAGGAAATGTACAAAAAATTTGTAATGGAGTGCCCTAGTGGCGTCCTGTTTCTGCACGAGTTCAAAAAGTTTTTCGGAGTCGATCCAACGGGAGAAGCATCAGAATATGCTGAAAGCATGTTTCGCGCGTTTGACAAGAATGGGGTAAGAAATATTAGCAAATATAAATATCAAAAGAAGAGTGAGGAAATGTAGATTGCTTTGTCAATGGTATATTTTGTAGAGAAAGTTGTGTTAATGAATTGAAGAGGAACACGCTGTGTAATTTTTGTTTACCTTAAAAATAAATAGTACATGAATGGTGTGGATCTCTATCAATAATACACTTTTGCATGTTTTTGTCATTACATCCTACAGGACAATACCATTGATTTTTTGGAATACGTAGCATCTTTAAATCTTGTTCTAAGGGGGACACTAGAACACAAACTGAGGTGGTCATTTAAAGTATATGATAAGGACGGGAATGGATATGTGGACAGAAATGAACTCCGGGAAATCGTTGAGGTAAGCAGGCCTACTCTGAGGTTTACCAAAAGCCTTCGGAGGGGTGTGTAATAAGTATTATTATTATTATCATCATTATTATTATATATTTGTGATATTATTTGTGATTTGATACATTTTTCATAACTGAGTTTTTATTGATTTATTATTTTCATGATAATTCTTACCAGTAGAGCTGACACCAGTAAAACTATCAGACACGTTATTTTATAGTTTAATATAGTACCCTGGTGCTCAATACCACTTTTTGCTATTGCAATCAATATTCTACTTATGAACTAGGAGTTGGTCTTAAAGTATTTTCGACTTTGACTAATCCATTTACAATAATCCATGTCATCCCGGGGAATAAGTCTTCATTGGTATGCTACTAAGTAATCCAGTCTCAGTATATCTGACGATTGTTCAGGACAGCATCAGGGCTTGGACCAATACATAACTTTAGCAACACGCTAATTGCACTTTAATAAACTAATTATTCTTTTAAGTAAAAAAGACAGCTATTAAATATGGTTATAAATACACTTATAAATACAAACAAACTTTGGTTTGGTTTTTATTGCATCCCAGCCAGCTTTATTGGATTAGTAAACGCATTCATGAAATGGCCACAGCAAGTAATTTAATTCTGGCTATAATGGTACGTAAGAAGTCTCTTCTTTGTTCCACAGTCTATTTACAAAATAAAAAGAACTACCAAAAGAGACCCTGACAGTCAACAGCTCACAGCAGATGAAGTTTGTGAAAGAATACTACGAGTTGTCGATGCAAATGGAGATGGTAAATACATCAGAAAAATTGTGACTGATTCTAGTAATTACATTCCAATATGTAAATAAGAACTGTTTATTCACCCCCCCCCCCGACTATACTAGTATGCTACTATAGAATACTGGCCAGTTGCAGCAATGTCCCCTCATTCCTCCACAGTCGTGAAAATGTGAGTGTTTAACAACTCTTACCAGCTGATGTTAATGTGTGTTTCCACAGGGCACATTTCTCTGGAGGAGTTCGTTGAAGGGGCACAAAAGGACCAGTGGGTCATGAATATGTTACAGCTTGACATGAACCCTTCAGCTTGGGTTAAGGAACAAAGACGAAAGAGTGCTAATTTTTAAACTAGCCCAGCTAAATTGCAACTAAATGGCAAAAACCCCAACCACATAGTCGTTGTGGGAAAATATTATCTGCTGAGAAACCGCGTATTTTGCCAATTTACATTAGTCTTTATCTCTTAGGAGGGGACGTTCGCTGTTTCAATTGTATAAATGCAGTAATGTTCATCTTTACATTTATTTTTAATTAAATTGTTGATGGGTATCTCATAATTATACGTGTTTATTTGCACAGATATAGAATAAATAATAAAATTACAAAATCTAACTTACCACACTTATTAAACGCTGGATCATTTTCAGTCCTCTCGATGGTTTTGTAGAACACTCATATCAAGCACAACAATAGAATTGTCTGCTCCAGCTGCTTTCTCTTAGCACCTACAAACAATGCTCATAATTGCATGTATAATGTTGCATAATTCTCATTTGGCAGTGCCAGTGTATCTTTTTAAGGACTGATTCTTCCTTGTGTAATTGGATCACAAAGAGTTAAATGACCAATCCAAATATTTTTGGTTATAATTTAAATATGCCTTGAAGGATTTAACTTGTAAATATTTCATTTATTGCACTATTATTATTTTTAGTTTGTTATTTTGTAACTGCTGTACTGTATTTCTATGCTTTATTTTGTAAATAAAATGTTTTAAGGAACATTCTAGTATTGCCTTAATATTTTTTTTTTTTTTACCGTAGGTAAATAGCTGAATATGAACAATAACTCCACAGGCTATTTGGATTTTATGTGAATTTCAGCTTGTTTCTGTGTAGTTAATGAAAACATTCCAAACAGATCAGCTCACCCACACAAGCGCATGACAGGGCTATAGGGATGGGAGATACCAATTATTGTCTTTTCGATACGATACCAAGTAATACCAAGGCTAGTATCCTGATACCGATACAGATACTTTCAAAAGTCTTCGTATGTACATATAAAAGGGAAATCTTTCTGATTTCTACAGTGAAAATTGGTAAATGCAGACATCAAAATTTATATTTGAAAGGCTTTTAGTATTAAATAAACTACGATCAGACATCTCTTTTTGTTTTCTGTTCAATAACAGCAATTATAAAAAACAGGTTCAATAACGTTCAACAAATATTAAATTATATTATTACCCGTTTCAGGTGTTATTCTTCACATCACTTCAACTGAAAATCTGAAGTGAAATCAACAGCATAAAATATCTTAAGAAGAAAAGAATAAATGGTGCTCTGATTTAAAATAGTTAGACTACATAGCTACAGGCAATTACTTAACATTTGAAGTGTGTTAATTGAATTAATGTATAAAGAGTTTCATTCCTAAATGCATTATCCAACATTTGATAGAAGTGACACCTTTGTGATAAAATGATGGTTGGCATGAGTTATATTCACCAGGTCATTCCTGACGGTATTAGCAACCCGAGATCTTTACTTGTATTTACGTTTTGGTGTGTTACTGCTGTTGAGACCTCGATTAAAGATAACAGCTAAAAGGTGTTTACGTAATTTTTTACATAGCCGGATATCAACCTTAGTCGGGGTATCGGAGTATTAGTGCATATGTGGGCACCCACTGTAATATTATGCTCCTCAAGAAATAGAAGTTAACTGACTTCGGTTCAAATGATTAAAATAGCCTAATATTATCACTTAGATGCCTGGATAGTGCCTGCCTCTCTGAAAGGCTTCTGTCAGAGAACTCTGCCTCACTCTGTCACTAGACGTGGCGGTATTTGTCTGTATTCTCTCCCCCTCCTCTAACCGACTCCGCTGCAACTCGTCATGCTCGAGTGTGTGACTGATTTTTATGTGTTTAAGAAGGTTTGTGGTATTGCCTCAATATCTTACACACTTTTGACTCCAGACGATGCTTCGTTTTCTCGGCCATGAAAGTAGGTCAGCACTGGCAACCATACACACTCCAGCTAACCTGACAGACTATCTGTGATAGAGTGACTGCGTGTGTCTTGACGTGCCAGTTTATAGGCTATATGAGGAGCGAAGGGATAGGGCGGAAGGAGAAGTAGTCCCAATCCTAAACAATGTGCAACTGCATTTAATTTAATTTAAGATTCATTTTAAAAAAGCAGGCTAAAGTAAGTACCCGTTATCGATATTTTTATATGAGGATCGATTCTTAAAAATGAAACGTCAGGATCGGAAGTATCGATACTTCCGATCGATCCGGCCATCCCTACTGGGCTAGTCATTCCCATCCCTTGAGGTTTAAAAATTTCCTCAAATATAGACGAAAGACACCATCTTTGAAAAGCAGATCACATCATAGTATGAAATATTTGATATCATACTATCTGGTGCAAAATAAATTGCCATCGTAAAATCATGGTGCCCAGCATTAATCAATAAGATTTTCAAGGTGCTGAGAGTGGCTCACTTTTGTATTTCTCAGGCATGGAGAAAAACTGAACGACTGTATTTGTAGTCAGCAGAGCGGTCGATAGGTGCCAGGCTGTCCCCAAAAAGGTCACGGTAATTTATGGTGTAACCAATTGAATCACGCATAGGTCACTAGCCTATAATAGTACTCAGTTTATTTCAATAGACCGCAGAGAAGAGGGGATTTTCTCGTCTGCTTCTAAAAATACCTCGTGAAGTCTACAACCAACACTAAGACTTTAAGTTGCTTTCATAACGGAGCTACGTTGTGTTTCGCCGTGGAAAATGCTAAACTGCACCTATAATATTGCTGCGCGTTTTGCGATTATTTTTAATTCTAAACAAGATAATTAATATACAACGCCTACAGTTTGAGAAGTGCCGTTGGCAACAACATGGGTCAATCCCAAAGTGAGGACGAAGAGGTGGAAATTCCTGCTATCCATGATCTCTATAAGAAATTTGTAATGGAGTGCCCGAGCGGTTCTTTGCATTTGCACGAATTCAAGAGAATCTTTGGAGTTAGCTGCCAATCTACAGCGGAATCGTTATACATGGATAACATATTTAGGTCATTTGACATGGATCAGGTATGTCTGATAAAAATCAACTCATTATAAGACTCATTGTTTCCAATGTATTATGTAGTCTGCTGATATGTATGTAATCGTGTCAAGTATAGCCGCTGTGTAGTTCGTTAAATTATTTAATCAAGGGGGAACATGAGCTAGTACAATTTAGGCTTTTGCAGTCAGCCGGTGTTCTGTCGATTTGTCCTATCTTGTCAGTTTGTCCTACCGTAGCGCACAATTATAGCGGTGTTCTGTCGATTTGTCTTACCTTGTCAGATGTCCCTACCGTAGCGCAAAATTATAGCTCTATCGATCCAAATACCACATCGAAAAATCCTACTGATCCTACAAAATACCCTATCAGATTTTCCTACCAGTCTAAAATAAACGAGTAGGATGAATTTAAAGTGTAAAATACCTCAAATATTAAAATCATCCTACCTGTTTATTTTAGGATGGGTCTATAGATATAGCTATACATTTTGCCGCACGCTGCCACTTAATACGTCTTGGCCTGTGCTTTAAGAGTCACAGAAAATGTTCGGCCCAAGCATGTTTGTTTTTGGATCATTTGTCAGAAAGTTAATTAACACTTTCCTATTTGTTTTCAGAAGATACTTTTTTTTTGTGGTGGATCTTACTCCCACTCTGCTCATACACTCCCCCATACACGGGGGAACCCAGTTGCAGTTCTGAGAGGGAAGGTCAGACAGGCTTGGGTCCAGTACCGGCAGGACAAAGCAATTAAGGTTAGGCAAAGATCAGTGGTTCAGGCGATCAGGCAAACAGAGTTAAGAGGGAAATACAAAATCGAGGTCGGGCCAGGCAAGGTAAGAAAGGAGTAAACACTCAGAGACCGCCATAGTGAAACTGAAAAAGGCTTCAGGAATGATAATTGAATGATTACAGGCAAAGAGTTGGGAGAAGTGACTGATAACTGGGGCTGTGTTGTGAACTGTGACATATATATATTTTGAAACTTTGTTGTAGGAGTCAGGGGTAGCTAATATTTCTGGGCCTAAATTTTGGTCTAACAAGAAATTAAAGCTTTCTTCACTCTGCTTAACTGTTTTGTAGGTCTGCATACCAAAGCATTAATTAAATAATGATTTTAAATTTGAGCTGTATAGGTTATTTGATTAATTGACTAGAGTAAACAAATAATACTTTGATTGACAATTAACTTAAAACCTGTGCAACTGAAAACCGCCACCGGTAGTAGAGCTCCCAGGGCCTGGAAGCAGAGGGGAGAGAAAAATGTTCTCAGTGACAAATTTAAAGCAGATATTGAAAGCAAGTATTCTCGTACAGTACAATATCGACATGCGCATTCTATTTACAAGCCACCTCAGACACTTCCTCTCCATCTGTTCAGGAAAAGATTAGCAAAATGGCTGCCACTCATTGTCATTGAGCCATCTGACTGCCTGTTGGCTGCAGTTGTCATGCTGGTGTGCAAAAAGTATGGGTTCACATGTTTTTGTTTTGAGTACCGTTGTCTGAACACTGTAACTAGGAAAGATTCTTACCCACTTCCCCAAAAGGACAAGGCTCCTGACTACATCAGCAGCTTATGTTGGTTAAGCTCTCTAGATCAATGCAGTGGATATTGGTAGGTGGAGTTTGTACTGGCTGCCAGACAGAAGAAGCCGTCTCTATTAGGTGAGGGCTCTGGAACTTTTGGGTTCTTCCATTCGGATTATGTAATGCACTGGCCACTTTTGAGGAACTGATGGACCATGTGCTTGTCTCAGTTCCACTCAACATCTATGTTGTTTTTTTAGACAATTTGCTGGTGCACACCTCCTTTTCGTAAGTGATTTAAACAACGTGCACCTTGGGTTCTCCCTTATTTTGCGGGTCATTTTGATTCTTTCAGAAAGGTGGAACTTTACATGCTGATATATTCTATTTTCTGCAGCCAAAGAAATCTCTCGAATCTCTTGTATCCTCTGAAGATTAAAGCAACAAGTTGAATGCATCTATTCGACTTGGGCATCTGCAATATGTCTATAATAAAACTTGTATTAACAGTTAAGCTTTCGATATTAGTCATGTGCATAAAACGTCAGTATTTAACGGAACTAACATGGTTTTAAAATCTGATTAATCGGTAGATAAATCAACCAATGGCAAATAATGAATCAACTCATTTTTGTTGAGCAACCAATAGTTCTATTTTAAATATATGGTTTAACCGAGTGTTTAAACATAAATGTTTTTAGGTTTTTATTTTACAGCAACTTGAAAAACTAAATTGCCTATGCATATGCCAGCTATTCATGGCATATATGCATATGAGTTTCAAACCACTTTGCCTTTTGCTGTTAATGGACAGAGATGCATCTGAAAATGAATTTGCGTTATTAGCTGGTTGTATTACACTTCTTATCTGACATCAGTGTACGGTCATGTGCGCTGTGGAAGGTCAGTGGTTCACTTCACGGTTGTGTTGCTCTGCTCCTCACCCTCTCTCACAGGATAACACGTTAGACTTCATGGAGTATGTGGCTGCACTGAACCTAGTATTGAGAGGAAAGCTGGAAGATAAACTCAGGTGGTCTTTCAAAGTCTTTGACAAGGATGAAAATGGTCGCCTTGACAGAAAGGAAGTGAGAAATATTGTCAGGGTAAGCAAAAAGCTGTATTTTCCCTTTATTCAGTTTTAATCTATACAATTTTACTGTTTCATTCAGAAGTTGTATACAAGCTGTTAAAATACGAAATTGTTAGGGTTAGAATTGATACACGCAAAATACAATGACATCCATACTTCCCAAAGCCATAGGGGGAAAAAAATGTAATTTGATTGTTTCAGCTCAGCTTTTTGATGGTTTAATGCACTTTCTTAACTTAAAATGTAAAGTAACACCTATTACAAGTAAAGTGAAATTGTTAACCATTTACCAAGCAAAAATATCTACATTTATGCATATCTTTACATTAGACTTATTTTTACAGGTTATAAATAAAAAAAAGTGTTATTACTCCCTAAAAAGTATGTTTTTGATAGCTCTGGTAAATGAGTGGATTTAACAAATCCCAATATTTTTACTCACTCTCAAAGAATTGAGGCAATTGTCTTTGTCATTGAACCTATACTTGTGACACAACCATTTTTTTGTCTTTTGTTGCCTATAGATTATATATAAAATAAAATATTCTACCAGTTTACCTGAGAACATAGATCTCACACCCGAAAAAGTGTGCGACCGAATCTTTGAGGTCATTGATGAAAACAATGATGGTAAGTTATGGAAAAATTGGAATACTTTAAACGTAAATTTATTCACAGAACAAATCTACAATTAGTCTTTTAAAGCATTTATAATTGTTGTGAAATGAAAAAAATCATACATTACTTTAGTTACGCCTTTAGTTACAATGTTTCTGAATCGCTATCTTACGCTTTTTCTT
>JAOYSI010069703.1:30464-44132 GCA_025775065.1 Hiodon alosoides
GTGTACTGGGCATCGCTGCAGCAGAAGAAGGTGCCACCCCAGCCGACGTGCTCATTGTCATAGATGGATCTGAGGTGCTGGATGGATGTACAAGTCTCACACATGCGTGCCTTCTGCTCATGGGGTTCATTTATTCCCCGAGCCTCAGCTCTCCCACAAAGCATTTGGAGTGTTTCAGAAGATCTTTCTTGAGCTGGATGCTCTAAGATTTTCTCCAAAAGTTCATTCTTTGCGTAGGACTGTTTTGCACTGTGTTTGAAACTGAATACTTGGAATTTTACAATTTGTATTAATTATTTTGTGCAGTGAGTGAGTGTTCAGAAAAGTTTAATCAGGTAGCCCACAAGTGTGGGCCGGTTCATTGGGCTTGTTTATTCCTGAAGGTTAGATATGCTCAGATATACTCCAAAGTTGAGAAACACATTTAAGTACTATAGAAGATTTATGTTATTAAATATTTTCGTCTGACATGTATTCTAAAATGCTCTCCAACTGTTTATCTTTCCCAAGAATACTGGTTATGAAAGTCTGCAAGTTGTGCGCCTCGTTCAAAACTTAATACTTACACATTTGCTCTTTTGTATTTGCTCTTTTGTGCAGTGAGTGAGCATTCAGAAACACTGTTTGAAGGATGGATATCATTTGTTTTGTCTGTACTCTTTTAATTTGATCCTTTTATCCAAAGCAAACTGTTTTTCCATTTATAGGAGAAAACATTCAAATAGAAAAATACTGTTTAAAATGTAAAAGGTAAAAGGTTTAGAAGGCCAATAACTATTGTCTTAGGCCAGAACAAATTACTGCTTCAAAGTTGGAGAAAATACATTTGGGTTTCAACACATCTAGTTCTGAATCATAAGTCGTAGCAACACCACCACTATGACCTGATAAACATTGTTTTGGATGGTAGAAAACCCATCTACGTTAGCCTTGTCAGTTTTAATGTTTCTGATAAATTCATCATTTCAGAGCTCAGTGATCTAAAATGTAGCTCCTATAAAGACTCCTATTCATATCAAGGTATCCTATAAGAACTGTAGTGTAAAGCCACTTACTGTTGAGGCAGGCGGCCATTTGTTTTTATATGGTGGCATGGTAACGAATCCTAGGGACTGGATCCTCACCTCTTCGTTTTGTGTGTGTCGTGTATATGTTTCTTGTCCGAAATTGGTCCTTTAGTAGGCTATAGGTCAATTTATCAGGTTGGGTGGCTGCATGATAGAGGTTGCCAGACTTGCAAATTCCCGCGGAGGTTGCTTAGTTAATTAAATTACGAGAACACAAACTATCGTTAGACCTCTAATCAATGTACTGTATGTCTTTACGAAATTAACATTTATTTAAAGCATTGAAATAAAGCAGTGCGCGCAATTGTTTCAATCTACGCTTCGTTACAGTTATAGCAGAGTTATTTAGGCTGTATTTCTTTTAGTTTTCGATGTATGTACACATCATGTAACATCTACCTTTCCCCCTCAGCGGAAACGAGGACATATTTAAATGGCTTAAAACTGTAATAATATTTATTGCCTGAAAATGGTGCGTAATGAATGATGAAGGTCGTTTCCATCGTGTTTGTTAGCAAACCAACGTTGAAAATCTAATATTGGGGAAGTCTTAACACGAAAACAAAAAAATAAACAGATCAGTGAACCTCGTGTCTTCTCAAGAGGCCATTCTAAATGTACTTCGTTTTCACGAGGTCCTTAAAGGATTAAAGCGCGTCTAAAAATACCGTTCTATCTATTGCAAGTTAACACTCAGTTTTACTATAAGCGGTCCAGTACCGTTAATTATAATCGCGGTCCCTGCATGAAGTGGACGCTGTCTATCGTGCTTTAAAAAGTACATTAATATACGGAATATACTTTTCAGTTTATGTTTAACCATGGGTCAGGGATCAAGCGAAGAGCAAGAGCTGGAGAAGTCACAAATTCAAGAATTGTACATAGCATTCATGAGGGAATGTCCCAGCGGAGTTTTACATCTGCATGAATTCAAAAGGATTTTCGGAATATGTAACGAGTCGGAGGAGGAATCTGTTTACATAGAGACCATATTCCGCTCATTTGATGCGAACCAGGTATGTTTATGAAATGACAGGCACAGATGTCTGCGGTTTGAAGCTCATATAGCCTAGTTAGTGTCAAATTATCATTTTGTGCAAAACATAAAGCATACTGTTTGTAAATAAATCACAGAAAATTATTTGTATTTAAGTATGCCGTTTAAGTCCCCCAAAGCAGAAGAGCCTATTTGCTTTTGTACTCGATTATTCACGATCCAACTTCCTGTAAGTCTAACGGCTCTTGAACTGCATTCATAAAATGTAGCAGTTTATTTGTTGAATCTGCAGGCGTTGACTTCGGTTACTCCAATCACGTAGTTAAATGTGAAATATATTGTAGCAACGGTGCTGTTGGGAAATTATGCTTGACCGTTTCACTCATTCTTGTGCGTATTTCCAGGACGATGCCATAGATTTCATGGAATATGTTGCTGCCCTGAATTTAGTATTGCGGGGAAAATTGGAAGATAGACTAAAGTGGTCCTTCAAAGTGTACGACAGAGACGGAAACGGTCGACTTGACAAGCATGAGGTTAAACACATAGTAAAGGTAAGAACATTTCTTCGGATATACATGCTTCATCTGTGGCGTTTTGTTATAAAAAGTTATTAGCGATTTGCGGTATTTTAAAGCGTGTCTGTCTGAAATATACAAAGTAATGGATCCAGGCAAATTATTAAAATACTGTTTGTTCTTGCAGATCATTTCCAAGATTAAGAAAATTAACTCCGACATGACGCCCACTGAAATATGCGATAGGATCTTTGAACTTGTTGATCAAAATAACGACGGTAATGCTTTCACTCCATTTTTTCCCGAGCTTGTGCCGAGAGATAAATGTAACCCTAACCCAAGTTAAATGTTGGAGTTTACGGAGTATAATGGTAGGGAGTTGAATTTGTCGGGCAGACTTACAGAAAAGTCACCTTCCTCTGCATTTGTAGATGAAAACAGAATAGAATCATTTCGCAAGACTGTAGGTAAAATATTTTATTCTGTGATTTTTTTTTCAGGTCAAATTTCACTGACGGAGTTCATAGAGGGAGCCCAGAAAGATGAATTGATCTTAAACATGCTGAAACTGGACATAAATGCCAGTGGCTGGCTTCTTGAAAACTGGAAAAAGAAATCATGACCCTCCACAATGTTTCCTTCTAGTGAGGAACACTTCATATCGGGCGGTGACTACCGTGAATTGTGTTAAAAGGGTGCTTTGGCAGAAGTATTGGTCATTCTTCTTCACTTGTCATCGTGGTCTACCTCAGGTATTCAGAGAAGCATTTCGGTTTGCGGATATCGCCAGTATATGGAAATGCACTTGCTGTTCTGACTTTTTACTTACTAGTTACAAATGCATGTTACTTGCATGTAAAGCAGCCTGTTAACTGTTTCTTGTACTATGGTTTGTAAGCTTCCGGCTCTGGAGCAATTCTCCCCGGAGATCAATATGGTACTACTACTATTACTGCAATGGCATAGGATGCTACTGTACTGCCATCACTCTATTAAATTATGACTATGTATGTGTATTGGTGAAAGAATAAATCTCACATTTGCAATACTATTTAATCAACGCCATATAAAAATAGCAGACGGTCCTTGAAATCAGATTATCGGCCTGCTATTACCAGGGCCAGGTCAGCACCAGCACCTAATCTCATTTCAAGATAAATATAAGGACCGTACCCCTTCCCAACAAAGTATTTTCAAATAGTATAGTCGTTATTCGTATTCTGCTTTGTGCAAAATTCATCACGTATGATGAAATACTTAAATCTTTGTACATTCATGTTTCACCATGAAGGTTTAGTACATTTTATTAAACGATCTTTTTCATATTGACTGTTTTTTATTGACCACTGCCTCCATCACTTTTGATGACGCTTTTAACATGCAACACAAGATATTTTCATTGTCTGGATGTTTTTGGATAGGTAGTCTTTCCTGACCTGAAATTATTGGCCACACGAACCATTCCGATCCTCTCCGCGGTAATATTTAATAATCCCATTAAGGTTATGAAGGGGCATTGCTCTTTTGTCACGGGAGTCCTCCTTGTTGTGGCAAGAGTGGTTAAGTCATGTCATACCAAGCGTTGTTTTGTCTGGCAACTGTTTTGAACCAACAAGAAATGTTTAAAAACAAAAAAATAAAGAAATAGAATAAATAGATTTCATTTAGATATTAAAAAGTATAGTATACATGATAAATAAGGGAAAATTTGACCTTGTCGTTTAATTTAAAAAAAAACGTTGAAAAGACGGAGATAAAGCTAAAATGCGCATATTTAAATCGCAAATTTAAAAACAGAATTTTTTTAGTTAACTACTTATTAAAAAAAATATTGTGGCCGCTTTTTCTTTTTATACTTTGAAAGTTTCCCCCCTTTGCATTGATCTCCCCTGACCAGAATAGCACGATAAGTAAGTAAACCGCTCTTAGGATAATGGCAGAGTAGGATCGCAGGTTTAAGATTTCCACATTATATAATGCCTGTGAGGTTTGTGTTAAGCCTATGAATAAGTTGACTTTAAGAGTCAGAGCAATTTTTATCCAACAAACAATAAATTGTAAATTAAGTAGAAATATTGTAATTTGTTCCGTTTTAGTCTCAGAATCAGATACCCCTTTCTTTTAAACAGTGGGGAAAAAAATCTATATAGCGTAAATTCAGTAGTATTATTGTGATTATTTATCCATTAAATTGCAGCAAGCAGTCCATGGCGAAATTGTCCACCGTTGCAGTAATAGTTAGTTATTATATTGCATATGGCTCACTGCTACATATAAGACCATTTGAGGACACTGACGTAGTCAACGGAGGTTTTCTCAACGTCTTTAGCAAAGCTTGAGTCGATGAAGAGCTTTCTTTAGAGATTTTCTCCCAATTTGGAATCGCAATTGCTCTAAATCACCTCACTCGTCACTACAAATCCTGCCACTATACGGTGAGTGTGACGAAGTGTACCTAATCTCCATTCCCTGGTTCCTTCAAACCACCTATCCATTGGTGTAGTGTTTAAAAAAAAAAGTACAGGAGCGGTCTCAATGAGAACCAATTGAATAGTTAACGAGGTATTAACAGTTACGCCCACTTTCCACTTTTCCACGCAATTTAATCGTTTTTTTTTTAATAATTAAGATTACACATATTTTACTTAACACATTTCTGTAAAATTCCCCCTCACTATAGAAAATTAAAACATGAATCAACTTGAATTAGCCAACCTCTTTTTAAGGGAATCTTTTAAAAATGTTGTTGGTCCATGACACCCTTTTTTGTTAAATTATGACCGCCTCCTTGTCTGATTGGTTGTCAGTAATATCACTTTCAAAAGTGATTTGCTAAAAGAAAAAACTGGAACGATAGCATATTTCAATGGAATAATAATGGACCAATCGATAGCAGCATCTGTGCTGCTTATTGTGGTGACATCGTGTTTCAGATTACTTGATGGTTTAGCCGACAGTTTGTCTTTATTAAACGTATAGATAGCTGTCTGTCGGTCGCAAATTCGCACAGCTGTCACAGAGCCGCAGGCGACGTTTAGTGCAAGTGTTTAGACTGTTTTAAATTCAAACACGACAATATTTAAAATATATGTATTTATAATTGTGAATATTTGCAATTGAAAAACACGGATATAAAAAGTGCCGGTGCGCCCTCCGTCCCGCTACGGCTCCACTGCACCTATCCAATTTACACCCTGCAGCGAAGTTGGCAGTGCTCCACGCTTGCTTGCTCCGATTAGCGATTTGACATCGGGGACTTTACCGTCTGTCGGAAGTAAACTTAATCCAAATTGCACCCCCCGCCCATGTTTTATTAATATGTACAACGGCATTAAAATTAATTCGCATTTGCGCGCATCAATTTAGTTTGATCACTTTGCAGAAACAACTTTTTTTTTTTTACTTCCAATTGTATTTATTTGAATAAACACGACACAGTTAATTTTTAAATTGTTTTGTTTGGAGAAGCGGTGGGTCGCGAAACTTCATGCTCTTTTGCTGCTTAGTATAGGGTTTATAGTTGCCAAACGATGTCATGAAGAGGGCGTTCTCCCTTAGAAAGTAAATATTGATTTAATTTGTGGGCTGTGCAGGCGTTTGCGGCGGAGCGTGGAAAACTAGAGTCTGGAGTAAAGTCAAAGATTGATGAAGAGTAATTCGATTTTGGATAGAATACTAATAATAATATTGTAACGGGGATGGAAAGCGGCGTTTCCCCCGCCAATGGCGTTCAACCATCCCCGAGGGGGCGGCTAGGAAGCCTGGCTCCCGAACTGTTAATAATGCAAATAGCGTGTTAAAAGTTCCGTCTTTTAATGACGTTATTGTGTTGTAGTTTAGTTTAGTTAGCTGTATCGTTTTGTGCTTTTGCGGTTAAGATTTAGTTCCCTCACCGTGAACTGCTTTGCTAGTTTGTGTGAGGGCTTTCTGTGTGTTCCACTGTATTGTCAGTTCTTTTCACTACCTGTTTCGCCTTTGTCAAGGCGGTTGTAAGCGCATGTGTAAATAAAGAGCATGTATTTCTGTTGAAATCGGTGTCTGATTCCCTTCTTTGAACCCACTAGAGCAGTAGGACTCCGGAAAACGCTACAATATTTATGGCGCTCTATTCTTTTGTTTGGCTAATATTACCTATTTTATAAGATGAATATGCAACGTTAGCTAGCTAGCTATATAATATAGACCACCTGGTTAGGAACGTACACAAAATACATGATCTGATACATTATATGCCTACTAGACGATTAAGGCATGCATTGAGGTTTAAATTAACATTTTTCGTTCGCCAGAAGCTTCAAAATGTGACAATTTTAGAGAACAATTTCACACCTCTTGGTTTTCATTTTTAAGATAATTATCAGTAGCCCGGCGCTTTTAAAGACCTCTGGACTCTCTTACGCACTGTAACCCTTAATATACACTTTAGCACTCAGGCTACACCAAACACAGCTGGAGCAAAATTTAGTTCGAATTGCTGAAGTAAAATGTGTTGAAATACTTATTAAAAAATAAAAATGGTGTTACACTGTCCCACCATCACATAATTCCATCGTAAATTCTTCCTCCTTTGTTTTCAGAGGCACCAGCTGCCAGTGAGAACGCCAATTTAATTTGCGAAGAAGTGTGCTTTAAATTGTTGTTTTTATTGTTGGCCTGCTCTGTGACCATGAATTTGACCAACTCTTACTGCGGTGGTGGCTAGTGGTAAAATAAGAGACAGATTAAGATGAGGGTCGGAAGAGATCAGGATTGTGGGTCTGATGGGAAACTGAGATTAAAATGCTGAACCCGACGGCTGATCAGGAAGCCAGTAAACAAAATAGCCGATAACTGGGGGAATTCATTGTTGAGCTTGAAAACTTCAGTGTGTGTCTATGTTCTGTAAATCGAATTAAATGTTATTTTTTATTTGAGCATTTCAAATTTGAATATTAACCTCTCTGGGACATATCATAATTAGGATTGGCGGGCTGAAAAGAAAATTGGATTGGGGGATTCTTCTGCTAAAAATACTATTGTGGTCACGTAGTTCATACTGTTAAGCTGGTGGAAGCAGTGAGGTTGCACAAACGCCACTTGATGAGCGTTGACAATTCTTGCGTTTGGTACTTGTTTGTAATTTATTTCAGAACCAACGCCATCTAAGGACTAAAATACCTAATAATAATAAAAAAAGATTTTGCTTTCATCCTCCTGGATGTGAGAACTGCTACCCGTTAGGACTATGGGTCAGTCACAAAGTGATGCCGAAGAAGAGGTGACGTTGATGCAGATACAGGAGTTGTACAAGAGGTTTGCCAGTGAATGTCCGAGTGGAAACCTTCATTTGCACGAATTCAAGAAAATCTTTGGAATCAACAGCGAGTCGTCAGCTGTAGAGTCTGCATTTGTTGATAACATTTTTCGGTCGTTTGACACGAATCAGGTATAGTTTTTCATTACCTGTTAATGTTAAACACATGTTAAACAATTCTCATACTTTTAAATTCACTGCGGTCTTACATTCTAATGAGGCTACGCGTAATGATTCAATGTTTCGAGACACTGGTGGTACATCTCACATCCAGTATATGACTTTCTTAAATATCTGTGTGCACCAGAATGAACAAAATGAATGAATGAATGTCTCGGTGATGTTAAATGCTTAACTTTTCCAGGATAACACGCTAGACTTTTTGGAATACGTGGCAGCTGTGCACCTTGTGCTTCGCGGGAAACTCGAAGACAAACTAAGGTGGTCTTTCAAGGTTTATGACACTGATGGGAATGGACGTCTTGACAAGCGTGAAGTGGAACGGCTAGTCAGGGTAACGAAAGATCAAACGCGTAGACCTACTGCGGTGCCTAACGTGTTAATGTTCGTGTAACTATATACGAAAAGACCACATAAAGCAAGCGACAAAGTGCATTTTTATTGGCATATTATTCACTTGTCGAAAATCTAATTTTCAATATAAAATGAATTAGTTTGACGGAAAAATAATGGAATGATTTGCGTATGGGATATTTTGGCCGTTGATCTTCTGAAACCTGGTATTTAAACTGGACGTTGACTGTATTTTAAGTCCTTTCCCTCGCTATGTTTTCCAGATTCTTTACGAAATCAGAATGTACAATGATCCGCCTGCAAGTCCTGCCCTCACACCTGAGCAAATATGTGACAGAATCTTTGACGTCCTGGACAAAAATAAAGATGGTGAGATTTTTTTAAATCACTGTCATTCTTTTTAATATTAGTGTTTTTGTCTTACCTCACAGACAAAAATTAATGTTGAGTATATCAAATATTTTTCGTAATGTAACCGTCATTTTCATGCTGGTGGACTGAATTATACTCAACTGTTCACATCTGCGTTCAATTGAATTGTTTCATACAGACAAAAATACTCTTGCGGTTATGCATGTAATCCTTCTAAACCTCAAGGTTGAATGGCAAATGACTTGTTTGTGTCATTTCAGGTCAGATTTCTGTGGAGGAATTTCTGGAAGGCGCCCAAAAAGATAAATGGGTTTTGGAACACCTGCAACTAAACCTGAAGCCTAGTTGTTGGTTTATTGAACAGCAGAAGAAGAACCACAGTCCCTAAAATACCTAAAAAACGGATTTTAACTGTACTGTAGACAAACCCAGTCACTACATCGGCAAAGCCAAGCACGTCTCTCAGACCTCACTAATTGTCTTATGGACCTTTGCTAACCTTTGAACTGCTGTTTGGGGGGAATAATCTAGTAATATACGTTTTATGAGTGTTTCAGCCAGGAATCTTTCTGTCGGACCTTAAACGGAACTCCATTATATCGCTGACTGAATGCGGTACTTAACTAAAAAAGCAAACTTAGAATACACGGTTTGCTCTGAATCTGTTGCCGTTAACACTGTGCAAAGATCACCTGCTTAAACAGTGTCTCTTTCATAATTAAGGGAAACTGATCTGGCGTCATTCGTTATAGGTTGGCTCCTTGATTATGTTGGTCGATTCTGGAGATTTTGTTAAGCATTCATATTATTTTTATTTTGATGTGTACTTAACTCGTCACCTATATTTATCTTGCAGCTCTGTATAATTTATCTTAGAACATTTGGTGTTATTGTTAAAATTAGATTAAAAAGGAGAACCCGTTTCTTAATGATCTTACCTCAGTTGACTTTTCCTCTCATCATCGGGGAAATACGCCTTTACCCTGGTAGTGGCACACTACAGTTGTGCTCGTAAGTTTGTGAACCCTTTAGAGTTTTTTATTTTTCTGCATAAATATGACCTAAAACATTTCAGAAGTCCTAAAAGTAGATACTTTTAGAGAACCCAATTAAACAAATGAGACAAAATTATTATACTGATAAAAATGATACAATATTACTCATCTGTGAGTGGCAAAAGTATGTGAACCTTTGCTTTCATTATCTGGTGTGACCCCCCTTGTGCAACAATAACCAGAACTAAACATTTCCGGTAACTGTTGACCGGCCCTGAACGTCGGCTTGGAGGGATTTTAGCCCATTCCTCCGTACAAAACAGCTCCAAATCTTGGATGTTGGTGTGTTTCCTCACGTTCCTCACTGCTCGCTTCAGGTTCTTCCACAACATTCCGCTGATGTTTTAGGTCTTATTTATGCAGAAATATAGAAAATTCTAAAGGGTGTATAAATTACGGGATTCTCGTGATTGTTATTTTAATGACTAAAATGCCCTCTTAATTCAACCATCATCACATTGGATGATATATAAAATAAGAAAAGGATAATGACTAAAAATTCTATTAAGCCCAGTATTGCACCTCATATCTCTCGAATTTGATTGTAATCGATCAGTGTGTCAAATCAGCTTATACATAACACAATCACTACTTTCATGGCAGACCCAACTATGCATTTATAAAAAATAACTTCTATTGTCAAAGAAATTTATCAAAAATCTAGTCAATCTGCCATACTTTTATTGAGAATAAACAAATGATGTATTTCTACCCTGTTTGTGCCTGCATGTGCGCATGCTGCCATGTACACAAACATGCATGCATAACAGATCTGACGGATTCACTGGTCTGAGATGTTCAGCAAGTATTAGGTTTCATGTTAACATCCTATGATACTGACCAAACTTGTGCATTAATGTTTTATCTAATAAAGTTAATGTTTTACACATTTTTGCTTCTTATTTTAATTGTACAGGTTTACAATTGTTTTGTTTGATGTATAATCTCTGACATTTTCCAAAAGAATGGTTTAGCTTAAACAACGCATTGAAAACAAAACAACCGACTAAGCCTTTTTTTCCTGGAAAGATTTTTGAGAACCTCACTGATAAAAATGATAAAATGATCTAACATATCTGATAATTATCCAATAGCGTTATAAGTCCAATGTTTACCATTTATCAAATTGCGGAGCTGGTTGTGAGCTGATTTCATGAGCAAGGGAACGTCAGAATATCTACGGAACATGTTGAACTGGATCAGACAAGACCTGTAGTTAAAATACTGTCTTATTAATTATGACCAGATTTGGAAGTTAACCAGGGTTTACCAACTGCACATATTTAAGATTAATACGGCGTGTTCATAAAACATACAATATGAAAATATTCAGATAATTTCCTGAATTTGATTCCACTGTCCCTTTCCTTCAATTATGATTTTAAGCTTCAAAATACTTTTTCAATGAGGTATCTGTGTGTGCTAGCTGTGTATGTGAAACACAAATTTATATATACCAAGTTCTAAAACAAAACCTCTATTTTATCATGATACCATGGAAGAAGCGAAGAAACTTGAAACAGTGCACAACTTATCACTTTTCACTATAATTGATTCAGCTGACTGGACCAATTGGTCGCAGCCTACACTACATGGCCTAAAGTGTGTGGACACCTGTCAAACTTCTCAATCCAAAAACATCAGAGTTGGCCCCCCCTTTGTTGCTATAACAGCCTGCACTCTTCTGGGAGGGCAAAATATTGGGAAACAGGCTCGCAGTCGGCGTTCCAATTGATCCTAAAGGTGTTCGATGGGGTTGAGATCAGGACAGTCAAGCTCTTCCACACCTATCTTGATGAACCATTTCTGTATAGATCTCACATTGTGTATGGGGTACAGCTGCCAGAGGTGGAGACACAGGGGGAGGGTGTACACCTCTTATTTGGCATAATCAACCAAATTACACACCAACATAGCAAACGACAAACTTCCAACAAAAACCACCCCTACAATGAAAACGAACTAATCAGTTCTAAACATGTAAATATTTAAACCCAAAATACCCAGAACACCAGACTTTTCCAGTCTAACTCACCCTCGATCCAGCTCTGCTTGAGGGCGTGACTCCCAGCTGTGTGTCACAATGTCGTTGTATGCTGGGGCATTAAGATTTCCCATCACTGGAACTAAGGAGCCAAGCCCGAATCATGAAAAATATCCCAGACCACTATTCCTTCTCCACCAAACTTTGCAGCTGGCACTATGCATTCAGGCATGATTCATCACTCCAGATCGAGGACAGGCTTTTTTTTCTTTTTTTTTTTTTACACGCTTTAGCACTTGTCAGTACTGTCCTATGAGTTTCAGAAATTTTACAAACTGACTTTTTGGGAAAATGGCATCCTATAATGGTGTCACACTGAAAGTCATTGAGCTCTTCAGCACAGGCTATTTTGCTGCCAGTGTCTGTCTGTGGCAATTGCATGGCTGTGTGCTCGATTTGTATACACCTGTCAGAAGCAGCTGTGGCTGAAATAGCTGAATTCACTCATTTGAATTGTTGTCCACATACTGTCCACAAGACAGTTTCTTAATAATCATACCAAAGGCAATGCAATTTTTTGTCCAAAATAGTCCAAAAAGGGTTGTTATGCTAGGAAAGGTTTTTATACGGTCACAGTAACAATAAAATGCTGAAATAATAACAAAATGACCATTTTAATATATGTCAGATAATTTAACTCTGAAGAGTATATAACCCTCCACCCACCAAACTGTAGCGTCCAGCCAATGTGATGCATATAGAATTGAGAGAACTTTAGTCACCATTGTCTTGGGTAGCACTTGGATAGTGTATTTCCGTTGATTTCCCCAACCCCCACCCCCACAAAAAAAGTTACGCATCTCTGATAAAGCCCAAAATATTGTTACATTAACTGTTAATAAACATCTAAAATATGTTTATAAGTTTTAGTTATTTAATTTAATAATAAAACGAACACTACGTAATATGTGTTGTGACATAAAACAATGTTTACGTAAACTGTGAAATTGTTGACTTTTTGAGTTTTTCTTCCCATCCCAGAGAAAGTTATATTTTGACGTTTTTTGCTATTTTCGTGACCCGGAAGTAAGGTCTTCCTTAATTGTAGCCAGCTTCACCCTGCTACCTTAAGGGATTCAGTCGAATGTTCTTTTCCACATGAACATATTTCATTACAAGTTAATTAAGCCGCAACATTTTTGTTCCACGAGTTCACTGACCTACGTGGTGAATTGTAAACGGATAATTTTAGTTTAACAGCCCCTACTTTAAATTGAGTTTAGTACGATTGGTCCATATTCTATTTATAGGCGCAATTTACTACTTTTCTAATGTCTTAAATAAAAAATACGACCTAACAGCCTGGTCCCATGTACCTGAAAGCGGACCAGTTTCTGGACTGCTTAACAATTGCATTAGAGCATGCGTACGTTGCTACGTTTACGTATGTCGTCAGGGCTGGCGTTCTTCAGCTGTTTGTTCACCTGACTAAGATGGCTGGAGCGATTTAGGGATAATGGTTCCTCTGCTAAGCAATCATTGTAAAAAATTAATAAACAACTCAATAGTGATGTTCAAGTAAATATGCAATATAATTTTTTTTTCTATCTGTAAAACTGCATCCGTATGTCCTGGTTTAGAAGGTAAGCTTAGCTGAAGCTCGCCGTTGAATATCTTCTTGGACTCAGGCTAATCGGTTAGCTAAACAAATCTGCGTCTCTCCTGCTCGAGGGGTTTGGAGTAGACACCGGGTTAAATGTAAAGAGTTCGGCATTTCTAAATTGGTTGGCTACTTGTTATTTAGCAGGTTCTATCGAATTCAGCTAGCTAGCTAGCTAGCTATCCAGC